>PCFV01000156.1:0-53196 GCA_002812785.1 Phytophthora litchii | reverse complement strand
GATATCACCGACTGCAGACTCCACCATCGGTTGATGGGGATAAGCATCGTTCTAAAGGATTTTGCTCATGTTGGTGGTGACAGTTTCGCGGCGATTTTCCTCTGGGGTCATGAGGAACTTAGCGTCATCAGCCGCTGTTCACCAGCTTCGAGTGTATGCCAAACGTACCCGATTTTGTCCAATGACAGTACCCAAAAACTATAATAATTGGTTGGGTTAAATTGAGGGAGTTTACGAACAGAAAACGTACTTATCCAATCAATAACCCAGAGGGACAAGCCCAAAAAGTCCATTGTGTTCCGAACTCCAAGCGCCATTGATGCCGCGTGAGCTCATCACTCTCCAGGTGGGGCAATGTGGCAACCAGATCGGGCGACAGTTCTGGCAGCTGGCCCTAGAGGAGCACGCGCAGTGCTCGAAGCGATCCGTGTTCGACGAGAGCATGAGCACCTTTTTCCGCAACGTGGACAGTCGCTACTCGTCGCCTGTGGATCTTCCATTTGACAACGGAATGGCGGCCATCCAGTCGCTTAAGGCCCGGGCCATCCTCGTGGATATGGAGCAGGGACCCGTGACCGAGACCATCGCTGGACCGCTGGGCGAGCTCTTTGACCAGCAGCAACTGTTGACGGACGTGTCTGGGTCGGGGAACAATTGGGCGCACGGCCATTGTCTCTATGGCCCCAAGTACAGAGATCAACTGGAAGACAAACTGCATCGGGCTGTAGAGCTCTGCGACTCCTTACAGTCGTTCTTCGTCATGCACTCGATGGGAGGTGGTACGGGCTCTGGATTAGGCACCTACATTTTGGGCTTGCTGGAAGACCAGTACCCCGACGTCTATCGGTTCGCCACCGTAGTCTTTCCGTCGGAAGATGACGACGTCGTCACCTCCCCATACAACAGCATGCTAGCATTGAACGAGCTGACAGAGCATGCAGATTGTGTACTACCCATTGAAAACGAAGCGCTTATCGATTTATGTGCGAGGATCGACCGGGGAACGTCGTCTACAGGGCTTGGAAACCTGTCGGTGAGAGAGGGTTCCTCCACACGCGTTCTGAATGGCTCGCGCTTGACGGATAGTGTGGACTTGAAGGAGCTTACACAGTTCTATAAAAGTGGCAAAGGGCCGCCGGTAGTGGCGACAAAGCACTCAAAAAAGAAGAGACCAGCTGTACATCCTGGTGCACAGAAGAAGACGAGCGCATTTGAAGAGATGAATAATATAGTGGCGCGCTTACTGACGAACTTGACAAGCTCGATGCGGTTTGAAGGCTCGTTGAATGTTGATCTGAACGAGATCACAACCAACTTAGTGCCGTTCCCCAAGCTCCATTTCTTGCTGTCAAGTATGAGCCCCGTGTTTGCTACTTCAGATCCGAGACAACAACCTCGCCGACTGAATCAAATATTTGCGGATGCATTTCACAAGTAAGTTCAAAGTCCTGTGACAATGAAATAGCAATGGGAAACTCACTGCATGATGTTGTGTGTTTACGGCAGGGACAACCAATTAATTCGATCAAACCCTCGAACGAGCGTGTACTTGGCGTGCGGTCTGCTTATGCGAGGAAACGTAGAAGTGTCGGACATTAATGCCAATATTCAGCGCTTGCAGTCTGAGGTGCGCATGATTCATTGGAACCAAGAAGGCTTCAAAGTGGGAGTGTGTTCGGTGCCACCAGTGAGGCAAAAATCGTCACTATTGTGTTTGTCAAACAACTGCTGCATCCGAGAGACATTTGAGCGGTTGAGTACGCGCTTCCACAAGCTATACAGTCGAAAGGCACACATGCATCATTATATAGAATTCATGGATGCCGGCATGCTGGATGAGGCGCAGGAAAATGCTCGATATTTAATTGGAGAATACGCGAAACTGGAGTGCGCGTCCGATGCAACACAGCCTACCATTACCCGAAGTACGAGACGACTGCAGCCTCTTTTCTAGAACAAGCGATATCGCGCCTCGCCACTATTTCACGCACTCGCCAGGAGTGCATCATGGTGACCAAGGGTGTTGATACCCCAAATGCTTACTGTGTTGATGCCATTGATACGACCAGGTGGACAGGTGGGTTCAACGTTTGGCTAGCTCGTTCTTACGTTTGTCCATCGATAGCTCCTTCAGCGTTTACGGTTCGCCTGAACACTCGCAATCTCCAAGGCCATGTCGAGTGGATTTCCTGACAGCACTGTGCAAACCGGAGAGCAGTGATTATTATACCTACTTTGCTCAGAGCTAAACCACATTGTCAGTGAATTCAACCATCAAGCCTATGAGTCGACTCGGGGATCCGTCAATGAAAGACATCGTTCTGAGACTCTCACGATCAAGCTTCTCGCATGAGCACGGAACAGAGAACGACAGTGAGCATGAGCGACAATTTCGTACGGATAGCAAGGCAAGTTTGGAAAACGCATTTGTTGGTTTGGGATCGCCTCCATACGGATCTGTGCTTCGAGGTCAGCTAACGCCTTTGGAGATTGGGAATGCGGACACGCAGGCGGAACCTATCGTAATTGTATGGGATCGGAAATGGTGCGGCCTTGTGCTTCACAGTGTTGCTGTAGGAATCGTCAGCACGGTCCTGCCGCTATGCATCTACCCTTTCCTTACGTGCAATCTCAACATGGAAGGCACGCAGACACTATCGGCGCGCACACTACTTGGACTTCCGTGGGCGCTCAAACCGATCTTCTTAGTGCTTATCCACTGCTTTCCGCTACCTACTCGTTCTCGTCTCCGCTTCTCAATGCAGCTAGGCTGGACCGTGACAGCTGCGGCGTTGATCACGAGCTTCTTCCGTGACCAGCCGACACCCTACTTTCAGGACCGCGAGACGATTGGAACGCCGTTGAGTGAGTTGTCCGCGCAGCAGATGAGCAAGATCAATCTTGACGCGCCATCACACGGTGCATATTACATTTTGCTGATGTCCGTGGCCTCAATGGGGTACGTGCTGGCTGATATAGCTGCTGACGAGCTGACCCGTGACGTTGGAACGCACCATTTCGGCGCATCGGTGACTTCGCGCGACGATAACGAAGTGTTACAGTCTGTGATGACCAAGTACCGGGTAGTTTCAATTTTGAGCTGCTTCCTGTTCATGGGCATCGGCATGAGTGGTTGGGACTACGGCGGAAACTTCGACTTCACACTTGAGTACACGCAAGTGATGCTAATAGTGGGCCTGATAGCTTTGATACCTGCAGTGTTATTGGGCTTCACTGTAAGCGAGACAATGCGAGATCGCCGCTCGTTCCGCCAGGCATTTCGCGAGATCTGGTCGCTCGTTTACGACTGCGGCTTAAATCACGTTTTGTTGTGCCGGTTTGTAGGTGGTATGTTTGCTGGTGTAAGCGCCACAGCTGTGAACCCCATCGCTTTCTACTACGCCGGCGTGGAGCCCCTGAACGACACCGTGGTATCCTTCGTGGCCATCACTGTGGTGCTTTGGGCCCTCAGCTGGGTCGACAAGAAGGGCTGGAACGTGAACTACCGTACCGTAATCGTTGCGGGCACAAGCACTACGCTTGCCTTGGACTTGTGTACGACGATGACGATGTTCACGATCTGGGAATCTGGGACATCGTGCGCAGTCAATGGTTTTGGATTGGATTACCCGTGATGGAAGCCATCCCGTCGGTACTGGACTACACAATTTCGACGGTTGTGCTGATCGAGGTGGCGGACCCAAGTGCTCGTGGAACCATGAGCGGCTTGGTGACGAGCGTTTCGTTCCTTGCCGGTCCGTTCGGTCTCGCGTTGTCCAAGTACGTGGACGCACAATTTGACGTGACGAACCAAGACATCATGATGGACACGGACCATGGACGCGAGCACATTATGATGACATTCTTCATTGCGTACGCTATGCAATTGATGTCGCTGCTATGGCTGTTTGCTTTGCCGAAGCATGGAAGCGAGGCACAAGAGTTAAAATTGCGCAGCGGAACGTCGACAATTCGAGGTGTTAGTCTGCTGCTGCTGCTAGGTGCGAGCTTGCCATTTGTCGCGACGATGCACGCGTTGTCAGTGTATGAACCGACGTCGTGCTTGGGCTTTTCCGGTGGCTCTGGGTGCTAGCTGCATCGATGTCGATGTGTTCACCGATGTGAGACGGGTAGGTATGATTACTTTTTGTCAGAATAATCAAAATCCACGCACTGCGACGATGACGACAGTAGTCGTGTTGGTGAAATGAGTCTTTGGCGTTGTTGACAGCCTTGGTGATATAGGACTAAGGATGATGGAAGACATCACGAGGATAAAGGCTTGAGTGCTAGGAAGACTTGGCAAGTGCAGAGCTACATGGTGTTCGCTGTCGTCTTGTCCAAGACACAACACAACCGCACGTTTGTAGAGAGTATTACGTGACCTGACCCCGTAAGCTTTCGGCACCGTAATCTGTGCCGTGCTTCGTTGTTTGGACCGACTCAAATGCATGTACCTGATACATGCAGCGTTGGTTGTATGGAGATCCAATACGCAGCATCTGCAGACTTTAAGATACGACTGTCAGTAGATTCGCACTCACGCACCGTGCCACAAACTGCCGTCCAAGCAGAATTCACAATCCACGTGTTGGCAGATTTTGGTTATCCCATCCGGAGAAAATGCGTGGGTTGGGCTGTGATTCACGCTGAGAACACACCGCAGCATTGCCAATCGCTCTCTGTTAGCAACCTCCTCGCCCGCACTCGGCAATTTAGCGGCAAACAACCAGCGCTTCTTAGGTCACTTGAAATTAGCGCTTATCGAGATTGCAGTTATGAGTCCATTTGTTGACCCGTCCGCGAAAGACCTCATGGAGAGACTCTCGCGCTGGAGTCTTTCACAGCACGAGTACGGACATGTACGGACATGAGCCAGATCACGCGGATCACGCGAAAGAGGGGGCCAAAATTACGCCTGAAAGCGCATTCACCGTGTTGGGGTCTCCACTTCACGCAGAACAAACCACATCGCGCGAGCTTCAAAAGGTCATAGACCAAGCCAACCATCACATTGTGAATATTTGGGATCGACGGTGGTTTGGCCTCGTTCTCCACAGTGTCGCCGTTGGTATCGTCAGCACAGTTTTACCTCTTTGTGTCTACCCATTCCTCACCTGCAACCTCAACATGGAAGGCACTCAGACACTTTCAGCGCGTACGCTGCTTGGGCTGCCGTGGGCGTTCAAACCGGTCTTCTCGCTGTTTATCCACTGCTTCCCGCTTCCGAATGGTTTGCGTCTCCGCTGCACCATGATACTGGGCTGGGCCATCACAGCCATCGCACTGATTGTCATCTTCTTTCGGGACCAGCCAACGCCTTATTTCCAAGACCGCAAGATGATCGGCACCCCACTCGGCGACCTATCGTTGCTGCAGATGAGCAAGATCAACCTTGACGCGCCATCACACGGCGCCTACTACGTAATGCTGATGGCAGTGGCCTCGATGGGATATGTACTGGCTGATGTAGCTGCTGACGAGCTCACTCGAGATGTGGCAACGCGATATTTCGGAGTGTCCGAATCTCCCCACGATCAGGATTTGGTATTCCAACCCGTTATGACGAAGTACCGGGTTGTCGCCATGCTTGGATGCTTCTTGTTCATGGGCTTTGGTATGAGCGGCTGGGACTATGGCGGAGACTTTGACTTTACTCTGGAGTACACACAAGTGATGTTGGTGGTGGGACTTGTCTCCTTGTTGCCTGCAATTATGCTCGGTTTCACGGTAAGCGAATCCGTACGTGGACGTCGATCGCTGCACAAGTCGCTGAGTGAGATTTGGGCATTCGTGCACAATTCTGGGCTCAACCACGTTCTCTTCTGCCGCTTTGTTGGTGGCGTGTGTGCCGGAGTGAGTGCCACAGCAGTGAACCCCGTTGCGTTCTACTACGCGGGTGTACAGCCTCTGAACGACACTGTCGTGTCTTTTGTGGCTATCGTAGTTGTTTTGTCGGCCCTCAATTGGGTTGGCAAGAAAGACTGGGACGTGGATTATCGTGCCGTCATTGTCGTAGGCACCGTAGTGTCCCTCGTGCTTGACTTGAGTGCCACGATGTTCACGATCTGGGACATCGTGCGCAGTCAATGGTTTTGGATCGGTTTGCCCGTGCTCGAGGCCATTCCGTCAGCGCTTGACTACACTATTTCCACGTTTGTGTTGACTGGGGTGGCAGATCCGAGTGGGTATGCCACAGTGAGTGGGTTGGTGACGAGTGTTTCGTTCCTAGCCGGCTCGCTTGGCCTTGCTGTATCCAAGTACATCGACGCACAATTTCTCGTGACAAACGAGGACATCATGACCGACACGACGGATGTGCGGGAGGAAATCATGGCGACATTCTTCATCGCGTACGGGATGCAGTTGTTATCGCTGCTTTGGTTGATAGCTCTACCTAAGAACGCGAGTGAGTCTCAGGTAATGAAACAGCAAAGCGGAACATCAACGAGTCGTGCAGTAGCATTGCTAGGTTTGAGTCTCCCGTTCGTGGTAGTGGTCCATGCGCTTTCGGTGTACGAGCCGACAGCGTGTTTGGCAGTGGCGGGTGGTAGGGGCTGCTGAGAGTACAAACGCCAATTCGAAAACTTGTTCCTGTTGACGTTGAAGTCGTTTGTGCAATTCGCAGAGCACTCGCCATGGCAGGCACAGACATCACAGGCAGTGATCTTCAATATAAGTGTATTCAACTTTCAAAACACTAATTACCACCAGAAAGAGCGAACGCAGCATAACAAAGCGTGCTGGTCGGCCATCCCGAGTGGGTCTCGTGCTGCGATCTAGTGCAGCGCCAGCACCGAATGCTTAAGGGTTGTACATGAAGTCGGCCAGGAACTGGGTCAGGTTCTCCGGCTTAGGGACCGTAGCGAAACCCTTCTCGTACCCGTACTCAGCAACAGCCTCAGCAATCTTGAGCGATACGCTGCGGATCGTGGACAGAGGTGGGTAGACGCAGCCAGTCTCGAGGTCGGCGGGGGTGGTCAAGGTAGCCAGCGTCTTGGCGGCGATGATCATGACCTCATCGTCAACGTGGGTCAGACCGGCCGCTACGATGCCGAGGCCAATGCCTGGGAACACGTACGAGTTGTTACCTTGGCCAGGGACGAAGCGCTTGCCGTTGTACACAACAGGGTCGAACGGGCTACCGCTGGCGAAGATGCACTTGCCGTCCGTGAACGTGTACGCCTCCTCGGCCGTGCACTCAGCCTTCGAGGTGGGGTTGCTCAGAGCGAAGATGATCGGACGCTCGTTGTTCTCGCACATCTTCTGGCACACCTCCTTGCTGAAGGCTTTGGCGATAGTGCACACACCAATAAGTGCCGTCGGCTTGATCTGGTCAATGGCTGACAGGAGGTCCGGGCACGCTGGGGCGTCGTGAGCGAACAGAAGCTTGTGGTGCTGCAGAGACTCCTTGCGAGACTCAACAATCAGACCGCGCGAGTCCACTAGCCAGATCTGCTTGCGGGACTCCTCAACGGTCTTGCCAGTCTCCTGGGCAATAGCCTGAGCAATCAGGTCAGCAATACCGGTACCAGCCTCACCGGCGCCGAGGAACAGGAAGGTCTGCTCCGAAATCTTCTTGCCCGACAGAGGCACAGCAGCTAGAAGACCACCAAGGACAACAGAGGCCGTGCCTTGGATGTCGTCGTTGAATGTGCAGTGTGTGTTCTGGTACTTGCGCAGCAGGTTGAAGGCAGTTGAGTTGCCAAAGTCCTCGAACTGGAGCAGCACGTTGTCGCCGTATTTGGCCTTGGCAGCGTTCATGAACTCTTCCACGAGCTGCTCGAACTTCTCGCCACGCACACGCTTCTGGCGCAGACCAATGTAGAACGGATCGGCCAGGTACTCCTCATTGTTGGTGCCGCAGTCGAGCACGACAGGAAGGCACATTTGGGGAGGCACACCGGCGCAGGCCGTGTACAGCGACAACTTGCCGACAGGAATGCCCATGCCGTTGGCACCCTGGTCACCGAGTCCAAGGATGCGCTCACCGTCCGTGAAGCAAATGGCGCGGATGTCCTTCTCCGGCCAGTTGTCGAGGATCTCGGCGACGTGGCCGACGTCGTTGACCGAGATGAAGAGACCGCGCGGGTGCTGTGCGTAGATGTGGCTGAACTCCTGGCAGCCTTGACCGACCGTAGGCGTGTACACAATGGGCATGAGCTCAGACGTGTGCTCAATGAGCATGCGGTAGTACACGTCCTCGTTGGTGTTCTGCATGTTCTGCATGAAAATGTATTTCTCGATGGGGGAAGGCTTACGGCGGATGGCGGCCATGGCGCGCTTCGTCTCAAACTCCGTCGAAGTCACGGCGGCCGGCAACAGACCGCGAAGGCCAAGCTGCTGGCGCTGCTCTTCCGTGAAGGCCAGGCCCTTGTTGGCAATGGGCGTGCGCATGGTGGTGTATCCGGTCGAAGCCATCTTGGTCGTCAGGTGAATTGGAGAAGAAGTGTGCACGAAGCGGCAAATACCAAAATGAAGCTGGTCAAAGCCACGTCAGTTCCTAAGTGACTTGAGACTGTATGGGCATACAATTTGCAAGAGTGTAGGGTCCGTCACATGTATCTGTGGGTTTTTCACGTGATGCATAGCCGGGTCTGGGTTTTGGGACACGCTGCAGTGCGCGTCGATGCTCCTTTGCTCGCTTGACCGCGCTCATACGGCCGTTTGGCCTCGCCAGACAACGAAGTGGACTGTGTATGGGCAACTTCCGACTCAGATCGCTTTCAGTTTTGCAATCGACCATGTAGGCTGTGTTTTTTTGTTGCCAGCATTTGACCGGAGTCCTCATTGCGGCTTTGGCTCGTACTAGTCGACGGAGCCAATTTTAATGGCACTAAAATGCCTTGATGAGGAATGGTTGAGCACAACTCGCCGTCGAAGTACGGCTCTCGATCCTCTTAGTAAGAGGCTCTTACGCAGTTTCGCGCAACAATTGGCAGCGGAGTGACGTCGAGGCAGCCACTACCCTACGACACGTGGACTGCTCTGGGCAAGCGAAGGCGAAAAGGGCCGGGTGACTGCGGCTGTCGAGATTGGCGCTGCCTTGCACTTCTTCTCGGGCTCGGGGCTCTGCTGCTTGGGCGCGTTTGACTTCAACAAAGCGCGTCAAGAGCGTCCAGCCATTTCCACCCAAGCCCACCATCGCAAAAGAGCGCTGGGTTTTTCACGAAAGCGACATCGACACGCCTCCGCGTCACGCGATTGGCCAGGCTATGGTCAATATCGCGGTTATGCACCAGAATCCCGGCTATGATCAGAAGAAAACGACGTGAACAAGCCGATTACGAGGCTTTGGGGACCATTCTGAGCTTGCCACCACCACAAGCATTTTGCTCGATCGCCGCTGCAGGGTGGCGCTTCAAGCGATGCTGCCACGTGTGGAGTTGCTGCAACGGCAGCGACGGTTAGTAGCTCTAAGTCAAGCACGTGAAAATCCAACGGCCCGTTGAAAGGGAGACTCGGTAGCCCAGCAGGTGGTCTGGTACAAGGGCTCTGTCTTCGTTGGCGACGCAAGCCATGTTCGATGGCTTGCGTGGTTGCGACTATTGTAAATGAAACTGCACAAAACCGATGGATTTCGACGTCGTCTACAGGACATGTGGACGGCGTCATTGTATCCGACGTGATGTTTGATGCTCGTCTTGTTCTCACGCATCAGTACTGCCGGCTACGAACGGTGCTGGAGCTGACAGTGCAAGTGGCTAAAGGAAGGCAATGCCAACAGCATTTTAATTCACTGTTGAAAGCCACGATGCACCATGAAGAACATTCCAGGCTTGTAGAGGAGACGACAGCACAGCTGCTCAATTCTCTAACGTCGTGTCTTGAGGAGCCATGTGTGCCTAGATTTGATGTATTGCAGCTAAAACGCAATGGCAGAATCGTACACGCAAGCGTATAGCATGTTGTGCATGCGCATGGTACATGTAGATACTGTAGTCTTACCAACACGAACAAGTCTTCCGCGGCAAGCACATCGCACCATTGTCTTCCCAGTAAGCCAGCGCGTGATGTCGACAAGTTTAGCTGAGACCAGCCTGCGATCTTCACGATTGGCTGAAGAGCCAAGTACGTGGCACAAGTTGTTTAACAAAATACCGATGGGGAGCGCTAGCATTCCACCCTGCAGACTGCACGGCACGATCGCAACCGCCTGGACTGGAGGCCGATGTGACTGGAAGCCCTCAAGGCTCGAGCAGTGTTGACGTACGTTGGGCTGCTGACGGGGTCGATTAGACAGCTGACGACGTGGACAGCAGCAGGCGGCCAAATCGTGATCCAAATCTCACGAGTTCACGTTGAGTGAGCAGAGGAAAAACCCATCACACCACTTGGGTGAACCTTGGCAGCGCAGCGCTTGGCAACACGGTGTCACTGGCACCGGTTTGCCGCAAGGCTGAGCGGCTGGTCGACATCGAGGGATTTTGCACTGCGTTCGACTTATTCATTCCGATAACCAAGCAAGTAGTAGCTCGTGGGTGAATGTCAAGTAGCACCTGCATATTTGTTCCGATACATAGCAATATACCAACAGGTGGTCGAGTAGTTTGTTGTGGGAACGGAATCAAGTGCGCATTGGTAGTGGGGTCGCTGACATGAAAGCTATTGCTGCTAGTATGCCAAAACATCATGTATTTCTTGGTTATGCCCTCACTTTGTTTTTATGTGTATCGTCGCTTGACTTGATTAAAGTATGGTCTCAACCATATTATTTTTACCGTCACAATGGTTCAGGTGGCCAAGGCGTTGGCAGGTACTAGTGCGGCACTATCGCCACGGGCGTTGATCAAGCTGCATGCCCAAGTGCAGGCCATGCTGCACTGCCTCAACTGTCCTGGAGGACCCTGGTACGTGCAGCAACGGACAACAATTGATTGAAGACGGTCGCTATTGGAACTGCTCCGTGACGTCCACTGACTGACTGCTGTTCCTGTGTCGTTGGTGATGCGTAGGGACGTGGGAGTAATGCTCACGACGGATAACCACGTGCAGAAGCTCAATCGCAAGTTCCGCAAGAAGGACAAGCCCACCGATATCCTGTCCTTCCCGTTCCACAAAGTAGGAGAGCGCACACGGCCAATACTTGACTGCCTACGTAAGAGCTCTCCTCGACAATTAACTGTGTTGACTACAGATGCACACGCCTGGCCGGTTCCCACGTGTCAAGTCTAAGGAGAAACGCTATCTGGGAGACATCTACATCAGTCCGGCATATGTGCGACGTCAGTGCGAAGACCCGGAACTCGAAGAAGTCACGACTCTGGAGGAGCGATTACCTGTGCTGATGGCACATGGACTTTGCCATTTGATGGGGTACGTGATGGTAGCAAGAGTTACATCATGGCAGTCGACTAACGAGCCATTGTGATGTTGATAGATACGACCACGAACAGGACGACGACTACGAGCGCATGCAAAAGGCCGAGAACTTCATCCTCGAGCGCTACCAGCAATTCCTCCCGCCTGCGTTTGCTCCCGTCAGTACAGCAACCGATACAGACTCGACTGGCATAAAATCGTAAGTGTATCCATGCAACTTCAACATTAGCAATAGTGAAGGTATATTTTGGTGATTGGCAAGTAGGTGTGTCCTTCTATCGGTCACCAAGCTACTGAAGCTCGGGTAAGCGTCAATGGAAAAGACGAGGAGCTAGATGGGGGCAAGTAGATGATGCTCTAATTCCGTCCCTCGACCATGTCGTACACCACACTCGTAGCCGTCTTCATGATCATCGTCGTGAAACTGGCGTGGACGAAACGCGCCACAAATCCCGTAGTGCCGAACGCCAGCACCTGGTTCAGACCACCGGCATGGTACTGCTGTCGGAATAGTTCCGCCACCGACACCTTTTCGCCGGCCTTGGACGCCTGCTGGATCTGTGCCACCAACACATCCATCGGCAGTGTCACCGCTGCGCTAACCACACCACCGAGCAGCGACGAGATGACCTGCTCGCTCGTCGTGAGCACACGATCCGGGTTATTGCGCTTGTACACAATGTTCTCGGCCTGCACCGAGAAGAAGAAGCGCGTGGACCAATCGGCAACACGCTTGAGCGAGAACATACCCGATCCTTTCATGAGCGCCGCCACGCCTTCCTTGTGAATGACTTTGACACCAATGCGCATGGAGCGCGACATGGTCTCGAGCGGTGTCATCCGCTCACGGAAGATGGGGTCGGTCATCACGCGCGTCTTGAGCAGCAGCGTCGGACTGAGCACGAATCCCTGGAATCCACCGCCAATGCCACCGGCAATAACCTCGGACGTGCCTTTGCTGATCTTGTCATTCTGAACAAGGGGTGTGAGGGCTGTACGAGCGATGGAGTGGCCCCAGGCGAAGACGGAGCCCTTGGCCAGACCCTGGATCGCACCCCAGGGGAAGAAGCCGTCCCAGATGCCCACGAGGCCCTTGGAATGCATGATCTCCTTGGTCAGATGCAGGTACGAGAACTGCGGCTTGGTCTGCTTCATGATCTTGATGAACTCGAGGTAGTGTCCAAGCGCGAACTCGTACGTGAGGCACACGCCGGCACCCACGAGCAGCTTCACACCTGCTTTCTCCGGCTTGTGCTCCTTCTTGGCGCTGAGTGCGAGTGGGCCACGATAAGCGCTGAGAGCTAGCGGGTGGAAGACTGTCGGGTGGTTCTTCTGCCATGTGGCGGTGCTGGCGAGCGAAGGAGGGAGCATGGCGCTGAGGTGTCGGAGGCAACTTGGGCAATGGACTATGGGGGTACGTAGCGGTTGGATTCGCCAAATCTGCATTTCAACGGGGATGGGCGCACGGACAAAGAAGCTTGGGGATTGTATGTCTGTGTGACGAAATGATGGCAGCATCCACACACGTGTGTCTCTGATGCAGGGTGAGCAATCGCTTCAAGCGAGTATCGGCGAGCAGATCTTTTCATGGCGAAGTCGTGGAGTTCATGATGAAGCAGCAATACGCATGAGACGAGCTGCTGCGCTCGAGCTCCTGGTGGTGGGCTCTCGGAGCGAATGAATGGCGCACTTAGTCCGTTCGACGATTTGCGCAATGCTCGCTTCAGCTTCAAGTGCCACGCCTGTGACGTCATCGGCTCCACGCACACATGATGGTGGTGGGAATGACCGCATTGCTAGCATTGGAGTGCAGCCATTGCATGTTGCTACTCGATGCGGAGATGCATTCGAGGTCTTGGCGGCAAATTCAAATTCAGATTCGAATTCGAACTCGAACCGGATCTTTGAGGAGCCGATTCGCACCCAAGCAGACCTCAGACACGGATGATCTTCAGTGAAACTGCGATGCAAGCTCCGAGCGGATGAGGACGAGGCAATTTGTGCCACAACCTCTAGACAGAGGCACACATATACTGTGGACTCCAATGTGGAGACAGCCACTAGGCAGAAAATGCTGTTGCTTGGTGGTCCGCCACCACCGCAATCCGTTGACACATGGCTACACTCCTCAGCAGATCACATCAGAGTTCGCGACGAATACAACGATCAGTCCAACGAGTGCCTCCACGCGCCCAAGCAGCCCGAGACAACCCAGCAACGGTCTCGTATCTTTGCTTCAAGTCGCCACGAGCTCATGAGGTGCAAATCCTACAAAACGTCCCCATGCAAATGTCCCCATTCGACCAGAGACCGACGACATCGTCAGTCGCAGTCTCCACACTGAATGCGATCGAGACCTCATTGTTGCACATTGCGCCTTGCATCAGCTCGTCGCACTGCAGATGCAACACTTTATCGTCGCGCTGGGGCGTTGACACTGTTGATTCGGAGCTTCGATGCCGCTGCAACAGATCTGAGTCATGCACAAGTTTGCACGCGTGGGAAAGTGCTTTGGTGCAAACACTTCACTGCGTTTCTCGCTTTTGCGCACGCATCGTGCCCCATCCATAGCCAGCTTTGCTACACCTCACGTGTCTCCACAAACTGTTGGCAACAGTTCTTCCCACGAATCATAACAACGCATTCCAGTCTAGTCCTCGATCCTGTAGCGTGCTCACCATCGCTCATTCTGGAATCTGCAGGCAACGAGAGGGACAAGTGCAGTAACTACAGCTCGATGTTTAAGAATCCGTAGGCAAGGCAAACAGATTTGGCTGCGATGTTCGAGGAGTGCGTATATCGCGCCATGAGACCTCACGAAAGCTGAACTAACACGGAGTCAGAATATGGATGGCTAGATCCTGGCGATACTTCATGACTGTCAATGGTCAAGTGAGAACTAAAGCGGCGATTGCAGGTTACAATGCTCAGAAGGTTTTCATGGCGATTGACACCTTCGTTCTCGCCGGAATTCACGTCGTTTGCTACGTGGATCCGGTGCCGACGTTTACCACGGCGGTTTAACAGACAGGAGAAGCCGCTGCCGCATTCTTGTGGTTCGTGTAGACATCACGGCCACGCTGTCGAGTCACGAGCCTCCGATCGATCGGGAAGTGGACGGTTGGCACTGTTTCCCACACGGCGGCACCACGAGCTTCAAGGGCAAGCGCCTGCCAAGAGCATTTTCCCCGATGACCGACGCGAACGCGCAAACACCAGCGCTGCTAGAGACGGGAGCTACACCAAGCAGAACTGCTTGTTTCTGCGCGCCGATCATCGAAAGTGCAGCTTTATGATGCGAGATTGGTCCCCAACGAGGTCTGTCTCACGTCGCGCGGCACGTCAAAGTCAAGCTGCGATCCGCGCCTCGGCGTTTCTCTCCGTTCCTACTCCGCATGCCATCGACCAGCTCATTTTCCGATTCGACTCGTTCCAGCCACTATGATTTCCACCCTCCGCAACGCAGCCCTCCGCCGGAATCAACTGGTCGCCGCCCGGGCCACGATCTCGTACATCGCGTCGGACAGACCTTCGACATTTCTCAAAAAGCTCGCCAACAAGCGGCCAGCCAGCTCTGCAGCCGTTGAAGCTGTTGTGGTTCACGAGGACGACTACGCCATGGTGCGTTGCAATGATGGTCTCCGTAATCTGTTAAATGACTAACGTGTGTCTTGATCCTGAATGCAGTCGCAGCCAGGCTTTGCGCTCATGCGGACGCCCATTACCAACAAAGGACAAGCCTTTACCAAGGAGGAACGGGCGGCATTCAAGCTCCGCGGTCTCTTGCCCGTCGCCGTCACTTCCATCGAACTCGAGACGGAACGCGCCATGATGCAGTTGCGTCGCAAGAGCACGCCATTAGAGAAGTACATCTTCCTGCAGAACATGCAGGACACCAACGAGGACGTGTACTACCGCATGCTCATGGAGAACACAGTCGAGCTCTTGCCCATTGTGTACACGCCCACGGTTGGCCAAGCTTGTCAGGAGTTCAGCCACATCTATCGCCAGACACCGCGCGGCTTGTACATCTCTATCAACGACATCGGCCACGTCGCTGAGATCCTCGACAACTGGCCGGAGAAGGACATCCGCGCCATTTGCTTCACGGACGGTGAGCGCATCCTTGGACTCGGTGACCAGGGTGCCAACGGCATGGGCATTCCTGTCGGCAAGTTGTCGCTGTACACGGCCTGCGCCGGTGTGCCTCCCCAAATGTGCCTTCCTGTCGTGCTCGACTGCGGCACCAACAATGAGGAGTACCTGGCCGATCCGTTCTACATTGGTCTGCGCCAGAAGCGTGTGCGTGGCGAGAAGTTCGAGCAGCTCGTGGAAGAGTTCATGAACGCTGCCAAGGCCAAATACGGCGACAACGTGCTGCTCCAGTTCGAGGACTTTGGCAACTCGACAGCTTTCCCGTTGCTGCGCAAGTACCAGAACACACACTGCACATTCAATGATGATATCCAGGGCACGGCCTCAGTTGTGCTCGCTGGTCTACTTGCTGCCGTCCCGCTCTCAGGAAAACCTATCTCGGAGCAGAAGTTTGTCTTCCTGGGTGCTGGTACCGCTGGTACGGGTATTGCTGACCTTATCGCTATGGCCATCTCACGTGAGACAGGCAAGTCGGTGGAGGAGTCCCGCAAGCAGATCTGGCTGGTAGACTCGCGCGGTCTGGTCGTCGAGTCTCGCAAGGAATCTCTGCAGCAACACAAGCTCCCGTATGCGCACGACGCCCCCGAGTGTCCTAACCTTGTAGAAGCTTTGGACCGCATCAAGCCGACAGCCCTCATTGGTGTTTGCACAATTGCAAAGGCTTTCAACGAGGAGGTTTGCCAGAAGATGAATGAGCTGAACGAGTGTCCGATCATCTTTGCTCTAAGCAATCCCACCTCGAAGGCCGAGTGCACGGCCGAAGAGGCCTACACATTTACCAACGGCAAGTGCATCTTCGCCAGCGGTAGTCCATTTGACCCCGTGAAGATTAACGGCAAGCTACGCGTCCCTGGCCAGGGCAACAACTCGTACATTTTCCCTGGTGTGGGTCTGGGTGTTGTCGCCGCTGGTTTGACGCATGTGAATGACGAGATCATGATCATCGCCGCAAAGACGCTGGCTGGTTTGACCACCCCCGCCGATCTCGAGACTGGTTGCGTCTACCCGCCACTGTCCAGTATTCGGGAAGTCTCGCTTAAGATTGCCGAGGCTGTTGCTGAGTACGGCTACGAGAAGGGTTTCGCCACGGTTCCCAAACCGGAGAGCCTGACCCAGTACCTACGCGATTTCATGTACAACCCGTGAGTACCAGAATATGCGGAGGAAGCGGAAACACTGCATATGAAGTCAAGTGTAGTTGTTGCTGGAATTGCAGCTTGTATTGTAGTAATCTGAGGAATGCACTTGTTTGACTTGGCGAATTCCACTTGATTGAAACTCAGAACGATTCATTGTTCACGAATCTAAGTAATGGGAAGGTTTACTAGCCAAAGTTCATTCCTAACAGTAGCAAGTGTGACAAGTGCATTTGGAGCAACTCACCATGACAGCAGGTGGCCAGCCCATTTGTATACGGTCCTTATACAACTTCTGTGAAGTCGAATGGCTCGCTTTTCACCCGAGACCTTTTGCTCGGACATCAAGGAAGAAAAAAGCAGGTACTTGGCAGAAGGCAGCAAAGCGACCAGCGACAGTCTTCACATCATCGAGCTCGGTATTTTTTTGACGCAACCTAGCCATTGCAGTTCGAACAGAGTCACTATAGATTTTCTCCGAAATACCCTTAACGGTGTTCAGAAGAACCTCATCGCGTGCTTCATTAGGCTTGGGCACCATTTGTGGAGGCACATGTGTAGAACATGCAGATTCTTCATCATGTTTTGTTTGAGATCCTTCGTGGGTTTCAGCAACATATTTTCTTTGAGTATCCACTGGGGATTCGTCTTGTCTCGCTGTCACACATCGTAACTTTCGCGCTCTTAGCTGTTCCTGCGCATTTTGAGCAACCAAAAGCAAAAACGCCACCGCACTTCGACGAGATTGGATGTGGGCTCTAGCTCGAGCAGCAATATCTCGTAGTGACTTTAAGCAGTGCTGCTGTCGTCTGGCTAGGATGCGAGCTTTTTCTGCTGTCAAGAGCCATTCTTCCCGTGCTCGATCCTTCCTAGCACGTGTGCGAGGAGTGAACTCAGTGGAATGCAAGTCGGGAGAACTCCTAGTACCCCTACTACCACTCCCCAGCTCACACTGCTTGCGAATAGTGGCTGGACCAGCATCGTCGTCGCAAGAGCTCAGCTCCGACGTCACCTGTGAGGTCTTACGCAATTCTGCCGCTGCACGTACGCTTCCTAAGTGCACCCACTCGGCCACACTGCGGCTCGAAATGTTTGCCATGTCGTGCCGAATGAGATCATCGATCAATTTTACTTGTACGGTCTCATCTGAGATCAAATGTGCTGTTTCGGCTTGGTGCTGCTTTGCATATTCACCCAGGAAGCCAGAATACTTCAAAAATGGTTGTTTATCATTCAATACCCAGTCGCTAGGAGCGATATTGAGAGCTATTCGGGTAGCATCATCGTCCACTTGGGCCATGTTAATGCCAGTGATAATGCGAAGAAGGCCAATGAAGCTCTCCTTGTGTACCAAACCTCGCTGCTGAGGATCCAACCTTTTAATCACTTCCAGCATGTTGATATGAGCTCCCTGACAGCGTCTCACAAGTGTCTCTAGCAGATTTGGAGATGGTAAATGCTCGTCTGTCGATGTAGCAACCGTTGCTGTTTCTGATTGTTGCGGAAGTACGAAATGTACTGGAGTGTCAGCATTGCGGAGCTCTCTCATGTCATCTGATTCGATAGTGGAAGTTGGACATTCTCGTTTTGGTTTTGGGGTTTTCTTTCTTCGTGGGGCTGGAGGTTGAGCTACCGGAGTAGACGGAGCAATAGGTTCTCGAAGTGTTGTAACGTAGACTCGTGGAGATACAAGCTTTAGTGGAGATCGACGTTGTTTCGCTGCTGCAATTGCGGCTTTTTGCGCCTCTTGTTGTTGTCTGTGGGTTTCTATTGCTTTATCCAATTTCTTTAATCCATCAGCAGATTGAGGATACTCATCAAGAATCAGTTCGAAGTGCATTCGTGCTTCTTCAAATTCTCCAGCTGAGGTCAGGACACTTCCGAGTTTATAAATTGCATAGGGATCATCGGGCTTCAACTCCAGTGCGAGACGAAATTGATCTATACTCGATGACACGTTTTCAGCTGCTTCGTACGCGCAAGCAAGGTTAATTCGCAACCTAAACTTTACTTCATCATTGGTCTCCGACGATAATGCCAGCAGATACAGTTCAATAGCACGTTGTAACTCCCCTTTAGAATGTAAGCGTACTGCAGCTTTCGTGACCATCTTGAGCTGTTGGGTAGGTTCTAGACTGGCATGATTCTGCGGTAATGACCTCCACCACCACTCGAACCCGCTGACTGAATTGATACACTCAGGATTCCACGAAGTTTTTGAAGACAACAAAACTCGCGGCTTCGTAGGACTGCCTCCACTTGGGCTTTGTGGGGGTGAACCAAATAGTGATTCGGACGTCTGGCTGGTTTCGGGATCAATGCTCTGGTCGAATCGAGATGGAGGAGCGTTAGGAGTATTGCAGCGGTATTGGCGCTGACCTTCAACAGCGGCAAGTTTAGGCATGCTGAAAATCTTTGCACGCCGGCTCTGTTCCACCGGAGAAGTAAGTGGACGTGTCAAGGGTAGTTTCGTTGTGGGGGAGTATGGAGAGGGTGCTTCCTGGTACAGCTTGGATATCGTTGTTGTCGGTGAAAAAAGTGGTCGAAGCGGACTCTGCCTTTTGTGACCACCTGTCAAAAGTGGAAGTGCGGTGATGTTATCCGACGTTTGCAGCGGAGACAACTGAATCATGGGAACTTTGAATGGGCTGGTATCCCCTGAAAGACGAGAGTACACCTCCTTGTCTTCACGACATGACTGATCCAAAACGATGGGCGGAGAAATCGGCATTTCATTTGAAAAGCATTCAAGCAACCTCGCGGCAAGTTCACACAACGTCGAATTGTCTTTGTGTCGCTTCTGCAGTGAGAATACAAACATGTTGGGCTGCCAAAATTGTCCTTGAGCAGCAACTTTGCAAGCGTTCACTACAGCAGAGCTGTCCACTTCAGCTAGCAGTACCAGCAGCCGTAAACACGGAATCTACCACAGCGACGACAACAATGAAACAACAAAAGACCTTGTCACATTCTTGTCGTCGTAAATTCAGACGATACTGCCTCAAGTCGTACCCGCTTCTGAGACTCCGTGAAAGTCGCCAAGAACCGAAATATGCAGCTCGCAAAGCCTACACATTCCTATCAGATTGAAGCTAACATAAAGTGTCATAACTACAGCGACATACCTGATTGAGTTGCGTGCTCTCGAATTGACGCACACTGCAGCAATTCCCAGGTCTCTGCCAATAGATTCTCCTAGAGAAGCACACATATTCAACATTATGTTTTTACTAAATCGTACAGATCTCAGTTCCATCTACCAGATTGTCGTGTGGACATCGATCACTGGAGCAGGCGAACATGAGGGCGGCCATGGGATCCACGATGTTCGTGGAGAAGGGCGACTCGGAGTGCGGCAGTGGAGCTGAGCGCAGTCGCTCGATGACTGTTTCTCGGTGCTTCTTGATGAGGATTTTGGCCTGCGGAGAGGCGGCCGATGTGGTCATGCGGCTCTTCTGGAAGAATGCGTTCATCCAGAGACTGTTGCGCTCCAGCAGCGCCGGCTCCACGCTGAAGCTCGGATGCAAACGCGCATAGCGGCCCATCCAGCGGTGGTTGATAGCCACCAGCGCCTCGAAGGCGCCGTCCCCTTCGACCTCTGCATCCAGCTCCAGCAGCGCGTCCATGACGAGGACTTGTGTAACACCATCCAGATATCGGTAGTTTCTGTTTCCCTTCCATTTAGTGACAGCATAGTGAATCTCAGCTTAGTGTACGTCAAAGACGGCTTCTTTCGGGATTGTGCCGTCGTGATCTATTTATAGCACGGGAAGAAACGGGGAGTGGCGCCTTCGATTCAGTCCGTCAGCAGTCTGCAGGAGACCGAGCTCGACGACAGACAATCACTCTCGCCCATGGAGGCGTCTGAGCTGCCGGCGCAAGGGCGCGACCTGCTGCTCGGCGCGCTCTCGAACGGGGACAGCAGCAGCCAGAGCCAGAGCCACAATAACACCACCACCACCACCAACAACAACAACATGGACGATCTACTCCAGGACTCGTCGGCAGCGTCGACGCCTGCCGCCATCACACACGAAGTGCATTGGGAAGGATACGTGCGCAAGAAGGGGGACTGGCTGCCGCGCTGGGAGGAGCGCTATCTCATCCTGGACGGAGCCTCACTCACGTACTACAACTCCAAGGAAGAGGCTCGAAGTGCGCGAAATCTGCGCGGCCGTATGATCGTCAGCAAAGTGCGACCCGAGAACTACGGCAAAGCCCATGGCTTTCTCATTGAGACACAAGGCCATAAACACTTTCACTTGTGCTGCTCAACGGAGCTGGAAAAAGACATGTGGGTCGAGATGATGCAAGCAGCGATTGAAGAGGGCGTTCGACATGGACACAGCAGACTCTCGATGGAGGGCATGGAGGCGCTGCAGATGCAAACGTCCCCCACTCAAGTGGATCTACGAGGCTTCTACTTTGCTTTTCGGCAGCTTCTTATCTCACACTCGTCGTCGCCGCAATTCTTCCCGAAGCTCTCAAGAGACATTGTACTCACGTCCAATTACGCGCCCACAGTGCCGTTCTGGGGCGAGTATCACGGTCTCGATGGCGTCTTGCACTTCTTCTCCATCTTGTACGAGACTGTGGAAATCACAGCCTTCTTTGTCACGGATATTGCTCAAGCTAAGGAGGGATGCACTGCTGTAGTGGCTGGAAGAGAAACCATGAAGAACAGAGACAATGGACGCAAGTTCACGCAGCAGTGGCAACACACGATCGAATTCGCTCCCGACGGACGCGTAAAGAGTCTCACTATCACGGCAGACCCCATTGCTGCCTCAGCGGTGTTCGGCTGCAGCGCAACGTCGAGTTTGTCGTTGCCTATGGCTGCCGTGGTCGGCAACACTGTCCATGATAATCCAGCAGGAAAACTACACGTTGTTGTGTTCCGCGGTGAGCAGATTTCGGACCAGGGCTTTATCGATGACGAAGAACAGACAGATGGATCGGAAGCTGGTGACGAAAAGCGACCGTCGAACCAGCGTGTGTTTTTGGGGCTGCGTTTGGTGACGGACGGCAAGACTAATGTGTATGCGCCGACTTCGTCCGCGAACTGTGTGGCTCGGACACGTACCTGCGACCCGGACGAAGTGCGGAATCCCAAGTGGAACTCGAAGCATGAGATCCCATTTGCTGGATCATCAAGGGGTAAGCCGTGCTTTATTCTGATTGAGGCGTGGGAAGTGATGGACAGCGATAGAACTGGAGAAGCATCGGAACGTGTTGTTGGCGTGGCCAAGGTTAACCTTGCACCGTTCTTGGCCCTAGCTAGTACATCACGCACGGTACGGGAAAGTGTTATCCACTCTGATATCGCCCGCGGTGCCGTCCCACAGTGGTATACGCTGTTGTCTGCGAACGAGACGAAGTTTACGTGTGGACGGGTGCAGCTCAGTATCAGTTTCGAGGCATCCATGGCCTCGTTCGCTGCGATGTCACGTGCGACTTCATCGCGAAACGGTATTGATGAGAACTCTCCGAGTTTGGACCTGAATGCCCCAACGCCGCAGGTTCGTCCATCAGGGGCAATCGTGCAGTCAATGAGTCATCGTGTTGCGCTGGCTCGTGGTTGCTCGTTCCGTGATACAAAGCGCGATAATCACCAATTCCGAGTTGGTAACACAAATTTCGACGTTCCAAAACGTTACCAGATGATCAAGGCCGTGGGCCAAGGCGCGTATGGCTGTGTAATTGCTGCTAGTGACACAGAGACGGGTCAAGCACTTGCCATCAAGAACATTCCCAATGCTTTCAACGATCTCATCGACGCGAAGCGTATTCTTCGTGAAATCCGTCTGATGCGCCACCTGAACCATCCCAACTTGGTTAATCTGCTTGATCTGCTGCGCCCACCAACGCTGCAAGAGTTCAATGATGTATATATCGTGACAGATCTCATGGAGACTGATTTACACCGTGTTATTCACTCAAACCAATCGATCAGTGACGATCACGTGCAGTACTTCCTGTATCAGATGCTGGTGGCGATCAACTACGTGCACTCTGCTGAGGTGCTGCACCGTGACTTGAAGCCATCCAATATTCTGGTGAATTCGGATTGCGATTTGAAGTTGTGCGATTTTGGTCTTGCCCGTGGTATTCAGGGCATGGACTCGGGTCTCACCGAGTACGTTGTTACCCGGTGGTACCGCGCCCCCGAGTTGCTACTTTCATCCAAGTACGACAAGCAAATGGATGTGTGGGCCATTGGATGCATTCTTGCAGAGATGCTTGGACGCCGACCTCTATTCCCTGGTCATGACTACCTGCACCAGCTGAAGATTATTATGGACGTTGTGGGCTCTCCATCAGAGGATTCACTTGACTTCATTACCAACCCGAAGGCAAAGCGATTCATCTTGCGTCAGCCTAAGAAACCTAAGGTTCCTCTGTCATCAGTGTATCCGCGTGCTACGCCACAATGCCTCGATTTGCTTGAGAAGATGCTGGTGTTCGATCCGCGTAAGCGCATCACGATCCAGGAGGCTCTCACACACCCATATTTGAGTCTGGTGCGTGATCGATCAGTGGAGAAAACGTGTCCTACGCCATTTGACTTTGCATTTGAAAATACTGACCTGACGAAGCAGAAACTTCAGGAACTCATCTTCGAAGATGTCTGTGCGTTTCACCCAGACGCCCGCATCCCTGACCCAGTAGTACCAGCTACCATGAACAGTGCTCAGAGTCGTAGAACTGACTCCACTTCGGCACCAACTTCGGGAAGAACCAATGTATCGACGTCAGCTTCTACGTCCGCTGTCGCTACATCGGTGGCCGTGCCGCCTGCGCCAGTTTCTCTTGTAGCCCCGGCGAGTATGGTAGCCTCAGTACAGAGGACTTCAGTTGTTGAAGAACCTCAGCAACCCCCAGCTCAAGCAGTGCTGTCTCCAGTTGTATTATTGCCCACTGCCGCTCATGAATCCCGAGCTTCAGAAACACCTCTGGATGCGGTGGTATCCCCGTCGACTCCGGAAGCAATTCCAACGACTGCGCCAGCGTCGTTCCCTACTTCCTTACCGCCGATGCCAACGGTATCTGTCAATGTCATGGAACAAGTACCAACTTCGGTGTCTGTGCACGAACGAAGTGCGCAAGCAGAAGTTGCCATCGAGATCATGCAGACGCCAGCACACACCGCAGAGGTAGCGGCTGAAGATGCAGTAGAGGCATCTCTCGACGACATCGGAAGCACCCCAATTCACAATGTATCAGTAACAGAAGCTGCACCGACGGTCGAAGAGATTGGTGTCACCGACCATGACGCACCAAACAGTACAAGCACCAGCAGCAGTGACAGTGATGGTGAGGGTGAGCTTGCCGATGCACATGAGGCAGAAAGGGGAAACGACCTGTCGAGCTCACCAAAGAAGCAAGTACTGCAACAGCCCAAATCTCTTCTCACACCGTCGTCAGTGGTGTGAGAGTCCAAGTCCAAGATGGTGAAACCTCCGCCGTGGTCGAGGGAAGTTGTTGTCATCATTCCTAACCGGAATGGCTTCTGACCACTAGAGCATGAGAGTACACGGAAACGCGCAAACTTCAGATTTCACCACGCGCGCCTCCGTATATGCACGAGTTGGCGCCCGACTCCTGGGCTTGCAACACAATGTGCGGAAGAAAGCAGTTGAGCGCTCGCTCGACGATGGCGATTAGAAGCCTCGGGAGAGTAAGGCGACAGAAGTGAATAAACTGAACTGAATGCTTGCGCGACGTAGTTTCTGGTGTAGTTGATTATCCTAACTCTTGTCGGCATGAACTTGTTGGCTATGAACTTGTTGGCATGATCGCTCACCTACTGTAAATACCCATATACATGGTTGCTCTGGAGTGACTAACATTTAGGCGAGTTGTGCCGCCACGAGAGTGAGATATGTCTACAAAAGACACAAAGCAACTGCAACATGTTGAGGTACCTTCCAAGTACTACTACAATGCCAACCTGCGCAATGCTCTGGCTGTACTAGCAGCATTCATACGTGGGACGAGATGAGCCTGTCGAATGACTTCAGCGTATAGTTGAATGAGCTTCTGGTTGGTAGGGATCCGCCGCAGTCCCTGCATGAGAACGATCTCCCGTCTAATCTGAATTTCTCGAGGTTGAAGTAGCATCGGATAGCTCTTCTGGTTGTACACATGTAGCACATCGTATTCCTTCTGGGTCGCGGAGGCAAGCGCCACTGAATCTCGCCACGCAGCAGCAAACACAGCTTTCCAGTCGATCTCGACCTTGTCTCTGTTGTCGCTGTTGCTTCTAGGTTGTCGAATCAGTGGCGGTTTGTTCACGTAGCCGAAATGGCGGGTAACCAGTATCTCCCATAGTTCGGAGCAGAACCTGAGATCATGCTGAACACGGTGATTGACAAGGCTGAGCTGCGAGATGGTCCACAAGTCCAGATACTGACAAATGCTGTGCTCCAATAGCTCCGACGGCAATTCCAGTAACCGCGACATGGTCTATTGTCTGGGGAAAACACAAGAATTAATCAACAGCAATACGTCGCTCAACGTCGGCATAGGCAGACACCGCCACCTGCTACTGTAGCAAACACCAAACAGAGGCTGAGGTACTGACGTCTATTCCGACCAGCTCCAGCTGCAATAAAGACCGCAGTCAACTAGGCGTGCGGGTTCCGCATCACAATAATGACCGAATCTCCACGTAGGAACATCTTGCTGACGAAGCGGTCCTTGTTGACGGGCTTAGCCGCCTTCTTGCCTTTGCCTGACTTGGGCACCTCCGTCCACATCTCCTTGACGTTCTCCAGCACCATGTTGCAGTGGCGGTCGAAGGCCTTCACGCGGGCCAGCAGCTTGTGGTTATTGCGCACATTGATGAGCACCTGCGAGTTGTTCTTGACGCTGTGCATGAGCACCGACAACGGGCCCTTCTGGAACTCCTCCTCGTCCTCCTGCACGCGCTTGAACACGCTCTCTCCAGTGCTACAGACGGCGAGCGAAATCCACACAAGCACAGTCATAATCGTGAGGAAGTTGGCCATCAGGCCAGCATTGTGGCCACTGTCTACAGCATTCTACACATCCAGCAGAGACCCTTGAAAGCAACGTACCTGGCCATTTTGTCTCCCTGCCGCTTTAATGAATGGAGCTTTCAAAATCGTACTTACGCAGAAAAACGCAGTATATTTACCTGGACAAAGGAACCTGGACAATAAGAACATGTATTCACAACTGTGGGCATTGGAAAAAGTGTTTTTTGTATGGTTCTACCGGGGACTACGAAAGCACCGCGTACAGCTGGCCTTCTTGCCATCGTGCGCGTCTACTTCGAGCGCATGGGCTACGAGCAGCACGCGTCATATGCAAAATGCTTGATTTCTTGCTCTCTCCGTCACTGGAAGACTTAGTCCAGGTCCATCTTCTCGGCCTCATCCTTGTTGTAAGCAGGGGCTGACTCAGCCTCAGACGGCTCAGGAGCAGCGGGCGTCTCCACCTTGGGCAACGGCTTGGGCTTGGTCGTGATCGGCAGAGCCACAGCGCGCACGGCCACGATCTTGCTGCGGATGGCAGCCGACGTGACCACAGGGGCGTCCGTAGGGCTCAAATCCGCCTGCTTGGACAGACCGTCGAACAGCCACGTCTCAGCGTCCACACACGACTGACGCAGCTTGGTCTTCTCCTCCTCAGTCCAGTGCGAGTAGGCGTCGTCGCCCGAGTTCACCATGCGCTTGTATTCCTCCAGCACAGCCGTGAGTTCGGCCTGGGCAACGCCACGCTCCGTACTCTCCGTCAAACGGAACTCCACAGGCGAAGACAGCTTGCGCATGTCGTCCAGCTTCTGCTGGTACACCGACTTGGTGCTGTCGAAACCCTCATCCGTGTACAACCAGTCTTCCGTCTCCATCAGCTTCGTCTCGAGGTTGCTCTTCTCGTCGCTAGTAATAAATCCAGCCAGCTTGTCCGTGATCTGGTTACGCATCTCATACACGAAGCTCTCCAGCTCGTTACGCTTGTTGAACGTCTCTTCAATCACGCGGTCCTGCTGCGCCATCTTGAGCTCCTGTTCCGTGGCCGTGGACACATCAGCGACGGACAGACCACCAACCTGCGCCTGCACAGTCAGTTCAATCTTGCGGAAGCGCTTCTTCTTGGGCTCGGCGGGCTTGTCCTCCTTCTTCTCATCACCCTCCTTCTTCTCTTCGCCCTCAGCCTCAGCGGGCTTCTCCTCCTCCTTGATCTCCTGCATCAGCTGCGACGACGATACCGAAAACAGGCCGTTCATGTCCTGCTGCACATTCACGCGGATCTTGGGGATCTCAGCACCAGCCTCCTGGGCAGGCATACCCGAGATTGTGTACTTGCCGATGTCCATGACGTAGTCAGGCGGCAGGTAGGTCTTGGCAGATTCGTCGTACACAGCGTCGATCGAGAAAGGCTTGTCACGACGGAACGTAACGCGCTTGGTCTTCGGGTATTCGTCCTTACGGTTGAAGATCACCAGCGAGCTGTCCTCCGAAGCGGGAGCATCCATGTTGACGTCTTCATCATCGTCAGCGGCGTCCGTGGCCGTCGAGGCGCTGCCGTCCCACGACACACGCACGGGCAAGTGCACGCGGTCGGTGACGCTGAACTCTTTTACCTTGAACATGGGTGACAGAATGGCGCAGTTCAGGGCGCAACCACGTGCCACCGACTCGTCAGCATTCAGGGTCGTGCTCAGACCATAGTTCTGCTGCTCCTTGTCTAGGCCCAGCACTTCAGCGAGGTGGCGCTTGACGCTGCTCACACGGGTGCCGCCGCCCACGATCTCCACGTTGGCGAGCTGCGACTTCTCCACGCCGGCATCGGCCAGAGCACGTTCAATAGGTCCGTCCAATCGGGTCAGAAGCGGGTTGATGAGCGTTTCGAACTCCTCGAGCGTCAGCTGCGAGTTGTAGTCGCGGTCATCAGCAAGGCACTCAATGTTGAGGTGCGTGGCAGTGACACCGTAAGGACTGAGGTTCTTCTTGGCCTTCTCGCAGGCCGAGAGCAGCTTAATGCGCGACTTGGGGTTCTCCATCGGGTTGGTCTTGTACTTCTCAGCGAACTTGGCAGCGGCGTCCTGAGCGATGGCCAAATCGAAGTCGCGACCACCGAGGAAACGGTCGAAGGCGGCCGACTTGACAGTGAGGCGACCCTGCACGAAGGCCACAACGGAGACCGTGTAGCTGGCGTGGCCTAGATCAATGAACATGACGTGCTGCGGCTCCGTCTCGTGGAAGAGATTGCGGGCCGACTTGTAGATGCCATAGGCAAGAGCGATGGCCGTGTGCTCGTTGATGAGGCGCAGGCAGTTGAGGCCGGCGATCTTGGTGGCGTTGAGCAGAGCGCGACGCTGCACGTCCGTGTAGAAGCCAGGGCACGAGAGCACGCAGTAGGCGGGGTTCACGCCCTCGTTCGCTGCGGCCGCGATGTTCTGCATCTTGTTGAGGATCATGGCCACGACCTGTTCGCACGAGAAGGTAACAGGCTCGTCGTTGTAGTTGAGCACGATGCCCACGTCGCCACTGGCGAGCTCCACGCACTTGTAGGCGAGTTGCTCGATCTCCTTCTGCACCTCCGGGTGCTTGAACTTGCGGCCAATGAGACGCTTGATGTCCGTGGCCGTGTTCTTGTAGTGCATACGCGCCATGCTCACGGCCGCCTCGCCGATGAAGCGCTGCTTGCCCTGCACGCAGACCATGTTGGGGTTCTTTCTGTTCGAATTCTCATTGAGGATGATGTCGATGCCGCCGCGCTTGGCCTGGCCAATCACGCAGTCCACGTTGCCAAAGTCCACGCCAATGACCGACATGGGGAGAGATGAAGAGAGACGACGACGACGACGACAGGGGGTCTGGGTCTGGGCTTCTGCCACGAAACGAAAGTGGCTCGCGTTTGGATGGGGGCCAAAGGAAGTAAGAACGGACTTAAGCGGATACCTACGAAAAAGGATATACTGCGACATAGCATGCGAACGATTGGCTACATCGACCCAATACACCTGCGAGAACACATTTACTTGTAAGATAAAAACATCAGACGACTGCCGGATTCGCAGACGCGTGGCCACTCAATCTGTCCGATGTAGCACCGCCCAGTTAATCTGGCGCACATGAACGCAAGGAGGAAGACACTTGATGCGGACGCAGCGTATACGTCTCGTCAACAGCGAGTGTTTTCACTGCAATCTGAGTTTAGTGGCTACACGCGTCGAGAAGGTTCTCGAATGGCCTGCTGGTTGCCGTTACCGTCTCCAATCGCGAGCTGTCTGTCTCTGCAGTGACGTCGCCCATCGACGTCGCACGTGCGCACAAGACAGGACTCGTTCAAGTCATTGATGCCGCTGGCCGAAGAGCTTCTTGGCCCAAGCCTCAGTGGACGCGTCGCGATTGTGCATCTCGTCGCCTAGCTGTTTGTTCTCAGTGTGCAGTTTCTCAACGACGGCCTTGAACTGCTCCAATCGCTGCTTCAGGCGCTGTATCTGCTGCTTCAACTTTGTCTCTGTACCTTGCTGCAGCTCCGCACGCGTACGCAGATCCTGCAACAAACTTCAGTCCAAGTTGTACAGATGCATTGCGGTAGTGTTGTACCTGGTTGTGAAGCTGCGTCTCGGCGATATGTTGTTTCATCTTGTCCAATCTCGCCGTGGAGTCTTGGACCACCTGCTTCTCCACTTGCAGGGCTTTTTCTAGCGTTTCAATCTCATTCTGAAGCTCTCTCCGCTCTGCTGCGTAGTGCTCAGCATTCAGCGCTCCCTTGGTAGTAAGCTCTACAGTAGAACACTGCAAGTGCTGCATTTGCTCACGGAGTTCGGTAACTTCTGTCTGCACCAACAAATCATCAGTTGCGGTGATGGTTTAGCGCAGTTGTCATACCTGTAACTTGCATGTGTTGGCCTTCTCTTCCGCTGATGTGCGCTGTGCATAGTCCAGCTCCTTCTCCAGACTAGCGATCCGAGTGTCCATGTCACCCTTGAGCTCTGCATACGCCAATTTGCACTTCATCACTTCGTCCCGAGACTCAATCGTTTTATCTCGCTGAGACTCCACCATCTTCACGTAGCGGTGCAAGCGAGTCTTCAGAGCGGCAATGATTCGACAAGCTTCTTCGAGTCGTTGCTCCGCGGTTTGTTTCGCACGACCAGCAGCTCCCAACTTCTCGCCCCACCGCAACTCTGACAGCTCTCGCTCTTTCGCTTCAGCTGCAGCCTCACTTTTCAGCATCTTCAATTTCTCAATCCGTTGCATTTGATCAGCTTTCGCTTGCTCGCTGTGCTTCTGCATTGCTATCAACTTAGCCTGCCGTACCTGTTCAAGCTCGCGAATTTCGGATTGATGACGCCTGCGAATCTCGCCGACCTGCATAGCTAAAATCTGTTCATGCTCCGCTAGCGAAACACAGGAACCCATCACTTCTCGAAGTTGACGCTGCAGTTTTTGCACCTGCTGCTCGTGCTGAATCTCTTGGCGCTCAAGCTTTTGCTCATACTGCTCGCGTGTTTCATCGCACAACGCCTGTGTCTTGCGTTTGAAGGCGTCCAATAATTCCTCGCTGTAAGACGCAGTGGTGCTCTTGACGTGAATGTTGTTGTCTTCGAACGGATCATCTGCATCGTCATAACTCTTCCGAAAGTCTCTTTCACCTCTCACCAACGCCGCAGCTCGTGATTGAGTTTGTTTCATAGGAGTATCGATCATTGATAAAGGGATTTGCCTGGCAGCAGGTGGACGTGTCCTTCGCTGCATGTTGCTGACGCTGGCAGTTGCACTTTAACCATCACTCCTGAAAAGGCAACTATTCCCATCAACAATTCATTTTTCACTGTTACTCACTGACTGATACTCATTGATACGTTTAGTAAAAAAGACTAGAAAATACTACTGCGATGGAGTGTGGTTTCCTGCTTAGTTGACGGCAGCCGAGTACGAGGACACAGTCATCTTGGCATTGGTGCCAACGAACGGTTCTGTGCCAGCCTCGAGTGTGATGAGGTACTGACTGGAAGGTAAGCCCTGGTTTTTGACCAGGTGGCTCAGGAACTTCTGCAGGTCGGCCGAGAAGTTGGTGATGGTCTTGGTGGCGACGAACGAGAAGACGGTTGTGCTGCCGTTCGGGCCCTTGTACAACTTGAAACTGTTGCTGCCGATGGTGACGGTGGCAAGGGCCTTACCAGTGCTGGAGATAGGACCAACACCACCGTAAGCAGCCAACCAGATCATGATCTCGTACTCGTTGCTGCCACCGGCGCTGGAACTCGTGAACAAATCGTACGACACGTCCGCGACGAATGTGCCTGAGGAGTGAGTGTAGCTGTACTTCATGGTGGTTGGGATAGTCGAAATGCTCTTAATTTGCTTCGGGGTGAAGATCAGAGCTGCGTTCGCGTATGACTTGACCTCGGTAGGAGCACCTCCCGTCCAGGTATACGACGTGTGCCAACCGATAGTGGAGCCGCTGATCTTGTCGACACCAGTGCACTGGCTGCCAGACGCAGCGGCATTCTTGTTCCAGAGGTTGTTGTACACGGTGTACTGAGTACTCTTGGCCCAGTCCCATTGGCCGCAGTACTCCCCAGCGGAAGCAGTCGCGAGAGTAGCGGCAGCGATGACACCAGTGAAGAATCCCTTCATGATGATAGTGTCGAGTTGGTGGTGGAACTCTTGAGTGCGGAGAAGCAAATTACAGAATGAAAAACTGAATGACATGTATTCTACTCAACAACCTGCTCAGTCTGTGAGCACTCGCTCAAGGTCAGGCCACGCGAAAGCAACATCCCAATCGCTGTGCTCACGAGCTGTCACGACATCCCAATTGTCCAGCCGTTCGAGTGCAACAAACACAAGATTCCCACAGAGTGTCTTTCCGCGCTACGACGACTGCCGATGTAGGATCTCAAGACGCACAAAAGGTAGAGAGCGGCGCCATGTTGACAGGACGATAGTGAACGTAGCAGCGTATGACCGTCATCGTGGCGGACTGCAACAGCCATAGCGGGGACGCATTCTCCAGCTGTGTCGGACAGAGCCAAGTTGGCTCGCCGTGTGATTGAGATAACGTTTGGAAAGGCACACTAATTGCGGTCGAGCTCCCTCTCCTCGTGAAACGTTTCTTAAACTTCAAAGCTGCCATGCTGATGCGGATGTCCTGTTGTAGCGTAGGTAACCGGTGAGAGGAGCTTTCTCTGCTCGATAGTGGCGACAATGACACCAGCCTGGGCGCCACCTTGCTGCCATCCGATGGTGGTGTTCACAAATCGTAATTCGGGAGGACGACAAGTTGTCGAGGTCCATCTAAAGATTCGACCTCATCGTCAGAGACGAAGACAAGATAATCTACAGAGATCGTTGGTACAATTCGAGGCAATATTGAGTCGTTTTATGAGCTGAGAAGTAAATAAGTTGGCGAAAGGCACTAAGCATCATCTATCCCAAATACCATCGTATTTACTTAATACCATTGAGACAGTGAGTCAGATACGAACGAACGTCCAGCAGGATGCAAGTTGTACACTTTACAACTTTGCCTACACAACCGTTGCTATACCCGGTGTTTGCAGTTGTCGAGTCCTGGAACATGGCTCGGAGACAGCCGTTGTGCACGTTTCCTACTATATGGCGGTCTCGGTCGGTCCCGACTCATATGATGGTGTACACCATTTGCAGGCCAAGTTGCAAAGTTTCCCAAGCAAGTAGTACAGGTTCGTAAACATGTTGAACATCAAGATGTCATAGAGAGCTCATTACTACAGGATGTGCCAAACAGGTGGCGGCGGCGAAGCTCCGATCATGCCTTGCGGAGTACTGTCCGTTTGACGCTGGTCTCAGCTCGATCTCGAACTGCTCGTTCCGGTTCCATTCTTTCGACTCCCTTCGAGAATATTCGCTCTTGTGTGATGAAGGAAAACGCTCAAGCAGTCCAAGGAGACATCCAAGTGCAATTCGGTTCAACAAACAATTCCCAGAGCCAAGCCCTTGAAGTAAGCCGTTTAGGGCGTCCAAAACAACTTGCAGACGAGCATTGAATCGGCGATGTGACACCATTATGGCGACAGTCTGCTTTGGTTCGTCTCGCCATGCAGCGGAATATCGATGCCACTGGTTCATGCGCTGCAACGACAGCCCGTTACCTACAAATGTACACACTGGATGTGGTCACCATACGGCTGCATTACGAACACCCAAAGCGTCAAGCGAACCATCAAGCTGAACGCTCAAAAACGATGTCCGTCTGCTTTGACACGCTTGACACGCGAGAACAGCTGGCTGTAGACGTAAAGGACAAGTGCATCAGGTCGCTCAGTCTACTGGTGAGATGTCTAGAGGATTTAGCGGGTCCAATTCATTAGCTCTTGATACCAAGTCCGAACAGTTCATTCCACAATTTTCCTTGAATGTCTTTGATGAGAGCTTTCCTCGCAATCCTTATCGCCACTTTGCTGTCCGTGTCCACTGCCGACCTCTGCGGCCAGTGGCGTCTGGCCAAAGCCGGCAAGTACATCGTCTACAACAACCTGTGGAACCAGAAATCCGCCACGTCCGGTAGCCAATGCACGGGCGTCGACAGCGTGAGCGGATCCACCATCGCTTGGCACACTTCGTACAGCTGGGCAGGTGCCCCTACCCAGGTCAAGTCGTACTCGAACGCGGCACTGGTTTTCTCCAAGAAGCAAATCAAGAATATCAAATCGATTCCTTCGACCTGGAAGTATTCGTACTCGTACTCCGGTACCCTCATCGCTGATGTCGCCTATGACCTGTTCACGAGCTCCACTGCTAGCGGCAGCAACGAGTACGAAATCATGATCTGGTTGGCTGCTTATGGCGGTGCTGGGCCGATTTCTAGCACGGGTAAGGCCATCGCCACCGTCACCGTTGGTGGCAACAGCTTTAAACTGTATCAGGGCCCGAATGGAAACACAACCGTCTACTCGTTTGTCGCCACCAAGACCATCACCAATTTCTCAGGCGACTTGCTCAACTTCTTCACGTATTTGGTGAACAATCAGGCTTTCCCCTCCAGCCAGTACCTGACTACTCTGGAGGCAGACACGGAACCATTCACGGGCTCGAACGCCAAGATGACTGTGTCAGCGTACTCGGCCGCTGTCAACTAAAGAAATGACCACCTAGATCGAATTGCTTAATGAATACAAAGTAAATGTGAGTGTTGTATGCCATCTTCACAACCGATTCAGTTCAACGACTACATTTGCGACGTTCTATCCTGCTGTGGCCCTCACGAGCTTAAATGCTGAGTGTACTAGTCGTTGGGCAACCGCGACGCAATAGCTCAGCAACAAGCTCAGAGCGCGGCACAGTCACCTCGTCCTTCGACGCCATCTCCTTCACCTTCACGACGCCCTTCGCTAGCTCGTCCTCGCCGATCACCACCATGTACGGTGTGCCACGCTCCAGAGCATAGTGCAATTGCTTGATGAACTTAGGGTTCTCCGACTGCATCACTTCAGCTGAAATGTTGGCGAGCCACAACTGTTTGCACAGCTCCAATCGTGGCATCATCAGGTCGTTGCTCGTGGAGGCAACTAGAACCTGCGATGGAGGAGCAGCATTGGCAGACTCCTTCTCAGCGTGGGCCTGAAGGATGCCGAAGATGCGCTCGATACCAAGGCTGACACCGACGCACGGGATCTGCTGGTCCGTGGCGGAGAACATGCCCACCAGGTTGTCGTAGCGGCCACCAGCGGCGATGGAGCCAACATGATGCTCCGGGCTCGTCAGCACGAACTCGTAAATGAGACCCGTGTAGTAGTCCAGGCCGCGGGCGAGACTCAGATCGAACGAAATGGAGTCGAGTACACCCATGGCCTCAAGGTAGTTGAAGAGCAGTGCCAAGTCGTCCATGGCACGATGTGCGTTGACATTATCACCAAACATGTTCTCCTTAAGGAGCTGAGCGTGCAGCTCGCGCGGTGAGCCCACCTTGCACACGAATGGCTCGATACGGTCGGCCACCTCCTCGGGAATGTCCTTATCCTCCACCATTTCACGGCGAACTTCACTCCATGGTTCCTTGTCCAGCTTGTCAATAGCACTGCACGTTGTGCGGAACTTGTCAGCGGGCACACCGCAGATAGCGAGGATGGCATCCAGCAGCAGACGGTGGCTCAGTTTCACCTTCACAGGGCCAAGCTCCGGGAACTGCTGCAGCACTTCAATACCGATGGACAGTACCTCGGCATCCGGAAGCATAGGCGCGTACGTACCAGCGATATCAAAATCACACTGGTAGAATTCACGGAAGCGACCGCGGGCCATCTGTGGGTTATCACGACGGTATACACGCGCGATGTGGTAGCGCTTGATATTACCAGGGCTATGCAGGGCCATGAAGCGAGCAAACGGCACAGTCAGGTCATAACGTAGAGCTAGCAGCTCACCACCCTGGTCAGCCAGGTCGTAGATGAGCTTGCTGTCCTCACCGTACTTGCCTGTCAGTGTTTCCTTCAGTTCGAAGACAGGTGTCTCGATCTCAACACCCGCGTGGCGCTTGAACACCATGCGGATCTTGTTAAAAATCTTCTCACGCAGAGCCATTTGGTGAGGCAAGAAATCCTGTGAACCCTTGGCGATCTTGGGTTTACGACGAGCACCACCACTGCCCAGACGCACGAACAGCTCATCCATGAACTGCGAGAAGCCCGAGGCACGCAGGTCGAACGCCGACTTCTCCAATCCATCCTGCCAGTCATTGAGCGCCACAAGGTATTGACGCACCGCCTGGCTTCCCAGTCCAATCTTGAGCTCGTCCTTTCCACTCTTCTTTGCGCTCTCTTTCTCCTTCTGCTTCTCCAGTTTCTTGCGGCGCTTTTCAAGAATCTTGTTGCGCTGTGCCTCAGGCATGGCGGCGAGTTTCTCGTCCTCCTTGGCAGCAGCAGCTGCTGCTTTGGCTGCTGCCTCCTGTGCTTTCGCGTTCTTCTCTGCCTGACGGACCTTCAGCTGCTCCTCTTCCTCCTCAAAGAACTTGAACGATGGCACGAGCTCGCGCGAGAGCGCGGCAGCTGTGGCCTTCACAAGTTCGACAGCATCCGTCGTCTTAGGCGCGTCGGTGGCCTTGGGGTCCACTACCTGAAGACGGTCGACGCTGCCCTGCAGTAATACATGAAGAGCCTCTGTCGTGGCCGACAACGCGGTCTTCAGGGCCTGCGGGTGAATGCTCGCACCAGCACGCTTGGAAGCTGCACTGTCACCCACGCCGCTGTTGATCTCAGCCTCAACAGCCTTGTAGGCGACCAGAACGGTATCGCGTGCAGGGCCGTGGTACTGCGGGATGCAGAGCACAGCGGCCACATCGGTGGCTCCTTCCCTCTGGCTGTTGATAAACTTGGACCCGTCTAGCATCAGACGAAGGTTCTGCGCCGACGTGACAATGCCGCGATGCGGACGGGCCGCGTCCACGAACTCGGCCTCGAAGGCGGCTGAGTCTGCACGCAGCGACTCGCACGTGACGGCAGCCACAGCGTCGGTAATAGGAAGCAATGCGCGGGCACCGCCCACAGCCAGCGTCGTCTCGGCCAGGAGCACGAGCGGCATATTCGTGATGGTTGTCTGGTCAGCCGGCGAGAGGGCCACGGGCAGGTCCAGAGTCGCCACGTTGGCGGGCGTCCGGTCCTGTTGGTTGAGCAGTGCAGCCACATGTTCAGCGTTCTCGAGCGAGTGGAGACGCAGCAGGCGGTGCAGCAGCAGCACGAGCACAGCGCGACGCACGGCCAGCGAAGAGGAAGAAGCGGATAGCTGCAACGTGAAGGAGGAGGCGACGGAGGAGGACTCGGTCGACGCATCCAGAGCGACGGTCGCGCCTAGTGCAGCTACAGAGCAAACATCCACGACAGAGAGACGGCCGGCGCCGATCATCACGCGCGCAGACGCCATGGGCTTGAAGAGCTTGGAGGGTCCAGAGATTCTAGTGGCACGTTGGAGGCCAATTGACACAAACTCGAATGTAAAATTTACTCACTTTGTGGCTAGATATTTCGTTTATTACACATCTAGCCCCCACTGCAACATTCACAAACTGAGATGGCGTCTTCGCGTGTGCTGTACGTGGTGTCGTTCCTGGACATGCTGGGCGTGTCGATGGTCATCCCATCGCTGCCGCAATACGTCAAGTCCATGGACGGCGGCGCTTTGGTGTTCGGCCTTCTCATGTCGATCTACGGCTTCGTCCAGTTCTTCGCCGCTCCAATTGTGGGCAGTCTGAGCGACCACTACGGCCGCAAACGCGTCTTACTGGCGTGTTTCGTGGGCTCCTCCGCCGGTTACCTGCTGCTGGGCTTGTCCTGGAACATCTACATTGTGCTGCTGTCGCGCATCCCGTCCGCGCTCTTCAAGCACACGCTGGACATCATCAAAGTGGCCGTCACGGACGGAGAGGAGGCCGACAAGCGATCAGCATCTATTGGGAGACTCAATGCAGCCGCCAACGCGGGCTTCATCATCGGCCCCATGGTCGGGGGCTATGTCAGCTCCGTGCCAAACGGATTCAACTACACGGCGCTGCTGACCACGACGCTGTTCGGTGTCAACTACTGCCTCGTGTTTCTTTTGTATCTTGATTCGAGGAGTCAGGGCTTCATGCCGACGGTCACAGTGGAAAAGGAGCAACATCGTGTGGACTGGAGACATTTGTTGCACAATGCGTGGAACAAACTTCTTGGATTCCGGAACATCGTCAACGAGTCCAAGCCGGCGCAGACGCTGCTGGTGGCGAGACTACTTCTGTCCATGGCGGCCATTTTGTATCGGACCCATTTCTCAGTCCTTTTGGAAGACAAATTCAGGATGGACTCGAAGGATCGAGGGTTTGTGCTGAGCTACATGGGACTGCTGGGTTTCCTAGGAAGCTTTTCGGTGGGGTTTGTCACCAAGTTCGTAAAGTCAGAGAGACTGGTGTTGCAATTGGCAGCTGTCATCTACGTGATGACATTCTTTTCACTCTCAAGCGCAACGACAATCACCACTGTGTACATTACGCTTATACCGCAAGTCATTTCCATTAGGTGAGAAGGTCTTCGTTCGATGTGCTGGATGGCGAGTACTAACCTGCGCTTTATCTTTTACTTTGCAGTATAATTCGTGCCAGTTCAGTGGCTCTACAGACTACTTTCGTTTCGCAGGAACATGTTGGTGCATTCATGGGCATATCATCGTCCTTGACGGTGAGTCGACTCGTTTTTCCTCCACACGTTTTACTCTGTTTACTCATTACTCTACTCTGTTCTGTGTAGTCCATTTCAAGAACTGTCGGACCAAGTGAGTTTCGTATCAACTTTGTTTATTTCTCTTTCCAACTAGTGCTCACGTGTGATCTTGCAATTCTTCAGTTTTGTCAGGATGGACGTACATTGCCTCAATCGATGGACCAGCGTACGGTGCAGCATGTCTTGCTGCAGTGAGCGCTGGTCTATTCTGTTTCTCGCCGCACTTTGCTGAAGTGGGTGATTCACACACAGTTGATGCTGAGGGCAAGAGTAACCGGAAGAAGAAGGCCATTGATTAGAGTAGAGGAGTCATTAAGTGCCCACCGAACGTGTCGAGACTTCTGGCGTCTTCGTCTGGAAGCTGGGACTCCATTCGCCTTTGCCTGCGGCGTTCCACGAGCGGAGCATAAATTCATAGAATGTGTTGAACTGCAGTCCTTCCATGAGCCCATTCTGCTGACGAGACTTTCGGTTGTGTGCTACCCGCTCCGAGCGCCATGTAACAGTGGTAATGTCTGCCTTCTCCTTCTTGCTGTCGTCTTGATCAATGCTCGTCTCTTCCTCATCCTCTGGAACCAGTCGCCGATATCGCAACTCGTACTTGTCAATGATAGCGCCGTTGGACAGCGGGGTCTGCCATGAAACACGTAGCAGGCACTTGTACACAGTTTGCTGTATCGAACTCGTCTTGAATGATCCAGGTCGAGTGATTACCACCTCCGACGAGTAACTACCGGAAAAGGTGACATCGATCGTCGGGGGCAATGGAGGCGTCGGTGGTTCTTCTAGTAGTCTCTTACATGTTGCACTGTCAGCAACAACCGCTTTGGAGTCTCGATTCTTGTTAGGCAGTACTGCATGTACGCAACACTCACCAACAACCTGCGTTGGGATCTGCTTGAGGTAGCATGAGCTCCATCGATCTGCACCATTGATGAGCAACCAATGCACGATATGTGGTCGTGAATATGCGCTTGCCACGAACAAAGGAGTTGCGTCTTGCAGCATCCACCAATGCATGCCTTCCCACTGAAGCATCCAAGACGACATAGCAGCCGTGAACGGAGCTGAAATCACCTCGATATGTGCTAGGACCACACGTTTGACATCTAAGACGACAGGTAAACATCATTAGACATAATATATCGGGAATTGAATGCCTCCAGGACATTTCAAGCGACTTACTGGGCAAGTCTCCAGTAATCAGTGCGCGCAAGAGCTCCACACGCCAAGCAAGGTCGATACCCTCCTCTTCCTCCACGTCATCTGCCCTCCTCATGATGTGTTATTCTTCTTCACACTCGATCCGTGTAACAAATGAGACGTAACACAAGAACTATTGTCGGGAACCACTTCTTATTTCGAGACTGGAGCGCGTGCAGGAGTACTTTCAAGTTCTGCCATCAGATCATCCAGTCCATCACTCTCAGTATCTGATGCCAGAGAACTCAAACGAGCAGATCGTCGAAGGCCGGTGGGGGCAGGTGCTGCTAAATAACGTGGAACCTTTGAGCGGACCAGCGACGGACGAGATGCCACAGCCTTCGGCGAGACAGGTGCGCTGTTCTGAGTGGCTGGGTACCCCTTAACTCTCTTGGTTGGAGCGTTCCGCTGCATCGAAGTTGATGTCTGGCTTGTCACAGTGGTGTCAAGTTCGGTCACCAGCTTTGCTAACCTATCGCTATCTGATGACACGGAGCCCGTTCGAGATGATTCACGTGATGCAATTGGACCAGATTCCACCATGCGTTGATTGCCACTACTATTGGAGGCATGGAGTTTTGGTGTTTGATAGATAACAGTCGCTGCAGACACGCTCACATTACGCCGCTTCTTCTTCGGGTTACTACTTGTCGTAAGTTGCGCAGACCGTTTTGCAGACACTACCCCACGTTTTCGAGACGTTGTTGTTGTGGTCTCCAGTGGTCCTGCGAGCTCCAGTTCAGCTTGTATCTCAGTAAGTCCATCACTATTAGCTACCGAAGACGCAGCCAACGAATCTGCAAATGGCATGTGACTGGCCATCGATTCACTCCTCTCACGCTTTGCTGTCTGGCGAGCACTTGACACCATATCAACATTTTTTTCGAGCTCTCGTTCAAGGTCAGCCAGTGCATCACTGTCTGCTTCACTGATCTCACTGCCGACTGAGGGTTGAGATGGTAGGATAGCTCTTGGTTCATTTTGGCGAACTTTTCTGGAGACAATACCAGCAGGTCGACCACGCTTCCGAGGAGCAGGAGTTGATACCTTCGTAGAAGCTACTTCTTTCCGCTTTGGAACTGGCACAACATCGACGCTTTGTTCCAGCTCTCGCTCAAGGTCAGCCAGTGCATCACTGTCTGCTTCACTGATCTCACTGCCGACTGAGGGTTGAGATGGTAGGATAGCTCTTGGTTCATTTTGGCGAACTTTTCTGGAGACAATACCAGCAGGTCGACCACGCTTCCGAGGAGCAGGAGTTGATACCTTCGCAGAAGCTACTTCTTTCCGCTTTGGAACTGGCACAACATCGACGCTTTGTTCCAGCTCTCGCTCAAGGTCAGCCAGTGCATCACTGTCTGCTTCACTGATATCGGTAATTCCAGAGGAATGCTGAATAGAGGCTACAGATTTAGTTGTTGGGCTGGTTGGTACAGACATCACACTATCACGCTCGCCCAGATCCAGGGTGTTGCTGCGGTCATTGTGGTCACTGCTGGTATGTTCAATCATACTCCTGCGTTCGTTCTCGCGGGCAGCAGCTGCGCGCGCAGCACGATCGTTCTTACGAGCCTCTTTATTCGCCTTGTATCCCATGTATGAAGTGAAAGCGCGCGCCAGGTCTTGTCTGTCGTTTCCTACTTCTTGAAGCAACGAACCAGAGAGCAGCGATGCTGAAGTAGCAGTCTTACCTCGTCGCGCACCTAACCGAGCACCAACGACGGACACAGAGGGCCCAGAAGACCGAGCTCGCGACATCAACTCTTGGTAGCGATCACTGAGAGACTTGAGCTGCTCTACCATGCTCTGTTTTATCTATTCAAACAAGCACATTACACAGAGAATGAGTACGCGCTGCTGACTGCAGAAAGAGGCTACTTACCGAAGTGTCTCCCTCCGTCGAGGTGTCTACAATCAGCGACAAATCAGTGTCATCCTTTCCAGTTAGCGTCACTGGACGCTTCCTAACGCGAACACTTGGGCCAAATCCCTGTAGACAGCACAGGAAAGCCTTCTCTTCCACTTCTAGACGATGCATCATCGCTCTCACTTCTCGCGCCGCTGTCGGGAACATCGTAGCCCCCACGCCACACATGACGCAGTTAATGGTGAGCAGCGCTGTCCAAGCCTGTGGATCTACGTCGATCTTGTGCCTGGGCGTGCCGAGCTGCACCGAGTACGCGCAGTAGAGCGCGAAGATGCGTCCAATCAGCGCCGCCACATCAGTTTTGTGGTCGAATTCTCCGTCGTGAACTTGGATGGAGCAGACCACAGCGTCCAGTGCTTGCTGTAGTATCGTTTTGTGCGTCTTTGTGGGCGAACTCTCCCAGAACTCAACATGGAAGGCGGCACTCATCCTTGCGTCAGTCCACAGTCGCTTCCAGGCAGCGAAAGTGACCACATTCTGTAGACAATACAAGAAACGTCACGAGACTGCGTCATTCCAGCTAGAAACCAGGACAAACCTCCCGGAGGAAACGAGTGTGGAGCTCGTCCAAATCGTCGCTCACAGCAGCTGCAAAGTGCTGTAGCGAACGCTCCCAGTCCACGTCAGGAACCTCTCGCTCGCGCTGCTTCAGGCTGCGACTCGTGCGTCGACGATGCGGCAGCGGCGGCCTCGCCGACGTCTCCATTCAACAGTGTTGCGTTTCTACTATGTCCCGGAGAAAGTGTCCCAAGTCAAACGTACTAGTACATAGAAAGTGCCATTATTTACGGGTCTAAAGGTGACAGATGGAAAATGCCTCGTCACAGATTAAAAGTCGATACCGTCTTGGACGTTTTCGTCCTCATCGAAGCACACGAATTGGCCGTACTCGGATGGCTGTCGCATGAGCGGAACACGTTTTCTCTTTTGTCGTAGCAGCTCAGCAGTGGCTTCACTTGTAGGCAAATGTACTGCTACGAAGACAAACAGGCCGAACGTCAACACCGAATACACTGCAAACGCCCATGGCAAGGACGAATCACAAGAGGTGATGGTGCTTTCTGGATTGTCTTGGACGCTGGTGCAGTTGAGCGAATGTGTGACTGGCAGAATCTGCATGAGCACATACGAAATGAACGGACCGAGTGCCTGACCGAGGTAGATGGCGGCAGCGAACACGCCAATCACGAGGTTCGATCCGTGAGTTCCCTTGTCCTTGACACTTGCGATAGTCAACGGTAGTCCTGGTGCGATTGCCAGCGCAGTGCCACAGCCTGTGAGCATCAGTGACAGATACTGGGCGAACCACAGGATGTTGGTGTTCTGAAATAGGTCGTTCAGAAACGGCGGTGGCCCGAGGAAAAAGAAGCCGACGGAGAGCTGAATCAGGCCCAGCAGGATCACCTGCTTGGAACCGCAGTTACGACTGAGCCATGCATATGCAAGTCCGCCGAGGAAGTAGACGAATGCACTGAGAGCGAACCCCAGACCAACAGCCACGTGCTCTGCACCCAAGACCTTGTGAAGATGTGAACTCAAATACGGGTCAATGAACCCGAACGATGACATCGCAAAGGCTGTCACCACGAGGCAGATCACACAAGTGGGCGTTAGCACGTCCTTATATCGCACGACGCTGAACGATGGCGTCCTGTACAGTGATCTTGACACAGATCTTGTCGTTGGTAGAGCGTAAGTACCGTCCGGGAGGGAATACTCAATGAAAATGAAAGGGACGACGATCACAACCACAATCTGCGCGACACCCGACACTAGGAACGGGATTTCATAGCCCTGAGTCTCGTACAAATAGCTTCCAAGTGGTGGTGCCGTAACGAAGGCAGCAGCGACGATAACTTCTTGGATCACTAGGATCTGTCCGACATGAGAGGAAAACTCCTCCGAGATCATGGAGAACGACCCGACCACTGCGGCGCCAGAGCCAAGACCCTGGAAGATCCGTAGTAGGAACGCCCACGCCACTCGTGTGGTGTATCCGAATGCGATGGTACTGGAGCCACTTAGCATGAGTCCGAGACAGATGAGCGTCTGTCGTCCGACTGTCGGACTGACTAAGGCTGCCAAGGGGCTACTGATCATGATGCACAGTGGGTAGACGGAGAAGAAGATGCTGAGCTCTGCAGGTGTCATGAGCCCTCGACTGGTGGCGTAGGACGGGTAGAAACCCACGGGAAGCGTCGTGAGTTGATTCGTGAGGAAAAGGACGCAGGACGTGACGAGCCAAATGGCAAGCGAGCGGATCTTGGCATGTTGCAGCGGGTTGAGCGGCTGCGAGAGCTGCATCATGGCGTCATAAGCGTCGCTGCGGATGCTGGAGCCGCTTTTGTCGATGTCGTCCAGCTCCTCCTGGCGCGGGCCGTAGATCTGCGTGCTGTGGACCACCGAGGCACCGGACAACCGACGGTCACGTCGTGGCGGAAGCAGTGGGCGTCTCTCCTCCATCGACGACGGGCACCGGGATGGTTATGGCTCGTTATGGCATTAGCTAAGAATGGATGACTGGGAGAATGTATGCATCGGATTGAAGAGGGAGGTATCAGAAGACACGATGTTGAAGAGCATTTTCAGCAGTTGTACAGCGCAAAGCTATATAGGCGTCGAAAATGGTCGAGGTCTCAGTTGAATAAGCAGTAGTTGTAGCACAGTCATGTGAGAGCTAGAGGGAGAAGAAGATAGTGGTTGGCATCCAGGTAAATCCAATGGCGTTTTTGAGGCTGTGGTTCGTAAGCAAGAACGCTCCTAAACCGTATTTGCTCATCATCCGTATCTGCTCTAAAAGCGAATGATCATTGCAAATCCCAGTCACATGCGTCAATTGCGTCCATTGCGCTGCTTCTTGGGCTCAATCCGCGGCATGAAGGTATACACCAAGACAGGCGACAAGGGCACGTCGCAGCTCTTCTCGGGCGAGCGCCGACCCAAGAATGACGCCGTGTTCCAAGCTCTGGGCGACACAGACGAGCTCAACGCGCAGATCGGCGTGGCCGTGGAGCAGGCGCGTCTGGCCGCCAACGCGTCGCTGCCGTCGCAACTGGAGCAGATTCAGAGCCGCCTCTTCGACCTCGGCGCGTGTGTGGCCACTCCGCTCACGTCAGCATCCGAGACCAAACAGCGCCGCACGGGCGTCTTTGACGAGGCCAACGTCACGCAACTGGAACATTGGATCGACGAGATGGACGCGGAGTTGCCGCCGCTCAAGTGCTTCATCCTGCCGTCTGGGGGAGGCCTCACCTCCACACACCTGCACGTGGCTAGGGCTGTCTGTCGCAGGGCTGAACGAAGTGTTGTGCCGCTTGTGGCGGCGGGCGACGTCGACGGTGTCGTGCAGAGATATCTCAATCGATTGAGCGACTTTTTGTTTGTGTCTGCGCGCTTTGCGGCTCTTAAGGAAGGCAAGGAGGAAACCAAGTGGGTCAATCAGAATATCAAACCGGAGAAGAAGGACGAGGAGTAAGAGCTGCAAGAAGGGTGGTAAGCTACGTGCAACAATTGATCATTGAGCATTACCCCTTGTATGTTGAGAATCTCCAGTGTCCATAGTTGGAGGCGCTCCTGCAGTTAATCATGGACAAACAATGGGATATTATTCGTGAAGCAATACTATATTGGTTGACTACATGACCAGGAAGCTGAAAGTGCGTAAGACAGATAAAGGCAGACGGTCAATGAACGACGACTTGTCTGGGCTGCGTTTAATATTTGCAATATTCTAGTCTCCGTACCACAAATGCTACATCAAGTAGAAAGCATTCACGTGCTAATGATTTCGCAACTTGCTTAGTCTTCATCTACATCTTGAACAACAAACTGCACCCCACCACTGTCTTCCGGCTCACCCTCCAGTCGGGTGTACTTGGCTCCGTATTCTTTCAGCTCCTCACACAAACCTGAGAGCCATGATGCGTGGTTGGTGGCAGCGTGCTGCACCTTTTCGCGGCCTTTTGCCCAACGCGAAAGCTTCTGCTGGTATACTTGATCGTTGCGACTGGCACTAGACATCGGCGCGACAGCGAAGCGATCCCCCCTGCTCATCAACAACATTAGAATCAATGAGCTGGATAACTTGACACAGAAATCTTACCGCAGCCCACATCCAATGCGATCTGAACGAATCCACCGCATATCTTGACCTGCTATTCCTCCTCCGGTATGGATTGCTCTCCTAGGTGTGAAATGCACCAATGACGAGCTCAGTGGATACCGATATGATTCGCGCTGAATTGCATACGACTGAGGAACTTGGTAAACTGAATGAAACTCGTTGCCACGGGTGTGGTCGTCAACCTGACGAGGGTACCCCTCAGAAAAACTTTCAGTATCGAAAGTAAGCTCTTCTTCCAGCCTCTCCAACTTTTCCAAGGTTGATGCAAGCTCCGATTGATTCGAGTAGTCAGACCACTCGGCACGCGCATCGTTGTCGTCTTCGTCACTGCTACTGCCGCTTGGACCTGACAAATTGTTGCCAACATCCAAGTGACCCCGCCGAAGCCGTTCAACTGTACAAACAACAGAAATTAATGGGAATAATGTGTCAACGTACTGAGGTTACTGGTAATCAAGAAATTGCTATACCTGTGCGCTTCATTTTAGTCAACTTTTGCTCACGCTGTTTGACCCACGTTTCCTGTTTGCGTAATTTGTTCATGCCTTCGCTCCAGTTTGCCATGTTCTAGTTTACTCAAGCATGCACAAAATTGACAAACATCACCAACCACACGAATCAAATATTAGATATTGACATAAACTCACCTCGTCGAGCATACGCTTCACTTCATGTTGAATCGGATTTGACTCGGATGAGCGAGAGTTCCGTTTCCATTCGATTTTACTCGCTTTTAGTTGTTGAGCCTGTTTTGTTAAGCCTTGCCGTTGGCTAGCCACGATACTTCGTGCATTTGAAAGAAGATTAATCTCCTCTTGCAATCGCTGCTTCCACTTGTTGTACGCCTTAGTGTTTCCTTTCTGACGGTGATTACGACGATCCAACCTCTTGGGGTGCTGCAGCTGGTTGTCCACCTTTGTACGCTTCCCTGAAGCACGAAATTCATCGTCGTCGATATCGATGCTCTCAGGTTGCTTTTGTCTGTAGCTTCGTCGATTGCCAAGTTGCCCCGGAGATACTGGTGTTTGGCAATCACCCGCGATCTTGGATTTACCGTCGATACCAGGCGTTTTGCGCTGCTTCGCAAGCTCTTCTTCTCGTGCCACTTGTCGAATTTCACGAAGTCTCGCGCCCAGCTCGTCTTCTTCCCTTTCGATTGATTTAGAGATTATTTCAATATCACGGGCCTTGCGCTCATGGAGCTCTTGTTCGAACAGTGTCAATTCTTCTCGAATTTGTCGTTTTGCTTCATTTCGCTTCACATCCCTCTCCTGTCGTATTTGCTGCATCATCTGCGCGGACAATGCTTCCTCCTGTTCCACACGCTGTTGCCGCACCTTCTCGAGCTCCGCTACAAGCTCCTCTAAATGTCTCTCATATTGGGCGCGTAGACGAGCTTTGTGCCGAACAAGAGCTTGTTCTTCACGTTCTTTGAAATCACGTAACTGGTTCAGGAAGTCATTCCTCAGTGTGCGCTTTTTGTGCTCGTACTCGAGTCTTTCTACCAGTGCCAAAGATTCCAATGCGGACATGTGCATTTTCTGAGATGCCGATCGAAGCGATGCAACTTCTACATGAAGCGACTCAATTTCAATCGATTGGTCACGACAACGTGCTTCTAGTAAGGCGCATCGCCGAGTTGAGTTCTCTAACTGCGACGAAATGTCAGCTAGATGGAGTTCCAGCTCAGTTCTGTTAGCATCTGCAAGCTGGAGTTTCACCAGCATTACATCCGTACTAGCACTGATAGACTTGGCTGATTCACGGTTGGCAGAAGCTGTGGCGACGTTTGCCATGTTCGCATTCAGAAGAGCAGTTTGAATTTCTTCTTTGTCACTGAGCAGAGACTTGACACGAGCTTGAAGTGATTCAATTTCGCTGTCTCTCCTGGTAACCTCGTCCTTTGCTGACGCTAATTCCTTCTCCCTTGTTTGCAACTGCATTTCAGCCCTTTCCTTCGCGTGAATTACACTTTCGTGCTCCACTTCAATCTGCTGAAGCTTCATTTTCGTCGCAAAACCGTCGCGTTCCATCTGCTGCTCCAATTGGTGTATCTTTTGAACGGATTGCTCGACCTTACTTGATGCAGCTTGCTCGTTTGCCTTTGTTTTACTCAGCTGACTCTGTAATTCAGATACCTCAGTAACCATAGAGCGGTATTTGCGTTGAATACTTTCCAATTCGTCTATCAGACTCTGCTGTCGCTGCAGCGCAGTGTCCCTCTCTTTCTCGATCGACCGAGACCGAACGCGTTCGCTCTCGTACTCTGCCTCAAGTCGATGCATTTTCGTTTGGAGCTGCTCGAGATCTTGGTTTAGCACCTTCATCCGAGCCTCCAAGTGTTCCTTATCCACTTCCACAACTTTCAAGTTTGCTCGCAACTGCTCTACCTCCAATTTCTTGTCAGCGAGGGCCTCTTCTACAGACATCACCGATTTTTCATCACGCTTGCGTGTGATATTCATTTCGTCTAAACGCAGAGATAGCATTGATTTCTCGGACTCCAAATGACGCTTGTCGCTCTCAAGTTGGCCCAATTCAGCATCCACCTTACGCTTCGCTTGCTCCAAGGCATGTACCTCTTTGCGAAAGACGTCACATGCGTCTTCCCGTTCCCTTCTAACTCGAGACTCACTCTCAAGTTGCTGTTGTAGAGATAAAATCTGTTGTTGATGTTTCTCAGTTGTTACTGCAATACGTTGTGCACCTTCCTCATCCTTTGAATCCAATTGCTCACGAAACACCTTCTTCTCGTTTGCCTCTTTCGTCAACAGCTCCTTAGTCTGCGCATTCATTGCTAGTAGATTTGCGTACTGGTTTTGCAGGTCGTGAAGCTCAGCTTTTGTGCTAGTAACCTCGGTTTGGGAAGCTGCAAGTTGTCGCTCTAAAATTTTCATTTGCTCCCTCACTGCTGATTCTGATGACGATATATCCGATTCACGTCTGTCAGCACTGTTCTTTTCACTTTGAAGAAAATCGCATTTCGCCTGCAGCTCGCTCGATTCCGCCTCAAGCACGCTCAACTTCTGCTGAAGTGCCGCTACCTCTTGTTTCAAAAGCGTTTCTTTGTTTTGGAAGACTTTTGCTTCGTCATCCTTCTCTCGCTGTAAGATTTCATTGGCTACCTTAGCACTTTCTCGCTCTGCTGTAGCCCGAGACTCAGTCTGTTCCTGTAATTGTGCGAGCTGTTCACGCACTTTTTCCACTTCCTTGTGAGCCTCAGTGCACTCGTTCTTTAGTGGCAAAACCCGAGCTTCCAGAGTAGAGCACTGTGTACATTCCTGTGATGCAGTCGCTGATAAATTTTGCTGGTTTAATTTCGCAAGTTGCCTTCGAAGTTCCTCCATCTCGCCACAGGTGAGTTGAAGCTGTTTCTCTGCAGTTTCTTTTTCTTGTTGAAAGGCTTCCTTTTCAAGACGAAGTGAATCCAATTCTTGCATGAGCCTGCGCTGCTGGTCGTTTAGCCGTCTAACCTCCTCTTCAAGATCGATCAAACGTCGTTTATCATCGCTGTCGTCCGACACCTCGGCTTTCAAAACCTGCTCATCCCTTTCCAATTGATTCAACTTGTCTTCAACTCCACGTTTCGCTTGTTCCAAACCATCTATATCCTTTTGTAACTCAGCACATTTGTCCTCCTGTTCGCGTCGACGCTGCGCCTCTATTTCAACTTGCTGCTGTAGTTCTTGAAGTTGTTTCTGATACTTTTCTGCTTCCGAAGCAAGATGTTGTGTAGCTTCCTCCACGGTTGAATCCAACTGCTCACGAAGAATCTTTCTCTCATTTGATTCTTTCATCAGCTGTTCTTTGATCTGAGCATTTGTCGTCAGAATCACAGCATGCTGATCTTGTAAGTCACTGAGTTCTGTTTTCGTGCTAGTCACCTCAGCTTGTGCAGTCGATAGCTGTCTCTGAAGTTCTTCTAGTTGGTCATATCTATCTCTTGTTGAAGTCGAATTTCCTTGACTAACCGAAGCAATTCTGGATTCAAGGGTACTGGATTCTGCTTCGAGCGAATTTACCTGGTGTTGTAACGCTGCGATCTCGTGTTTAAGAACGGCTTCCTGATCACGATGTGTTTTCAGCATGTCATCCTTCTCTCTATCAGCAGCAGTTTGGGCTTCATACTCTTTCTTAAGCGCTAAAAGCTCGTTCTGCAGCCTATCCACTTCGCTCTGTGCTTCCCTATACTCCCCTTTAAGAGATGACAGTCGATCCTCCAGCGAAGAACATTTTGTGCACTCTTCTACAGAAGCTGCTGATGGCTCGAATCGATTAGCTTTTGATAATTGCCTCTGAAGTTCTTCTACATCCTGTTTGGCGTTGTTGCACTCTTCCTCCGCCGTAACCTTGCCTCGAAACAGTGCCTCTTTCTCGTTGCGTACCGTATCGAGTTCATGTTTGAGGCTTCTCTGTTGATCATGAAGTTGTTCAACTTCATTTCTCAGCTCAATAGCGACCCGTGCAGCCTCCTTCTTCTCCCCGCACAAGAGCTTCATCTTTTCGGTCAATTGTTTAGCTTCTTGTTCAAAATCATCTTGGATTTCGCGTTGTTTTGCTTCATGTTTGAGTCGTAGTTTGTCGGTCTCAGACTTGAACTCACGGTCCAAATCTTGTTTCTTGTTACTGAGGGCGTTCTCAGTCTCTGTTTCGAGACGCTTCAGTTGATCTTTTCGGCTGCGCTGCAGAGTATTCTCCTCTCGATCGAACTGATTTTCCAAGTCATTTCTTTTCTTGTCAAACTCGCGTTTTAACTGTTTCAATTTCATCTCTTCGGCATCTTGCACATCCTCTAGCTGCGCTTTCAACTTCTTTCGCAGCGCTTCAAGCTCAATATCGTGGGCAGTCTGGATTTCACTCAGTTTATCAGCATGATCTTGGACAAGTCTTTCTCGCTTTTCTTCGAAATCCGCGCCAGCGTTGGGCTTGGTTTCCACTGCTATAGTCGATGAGGACGATGACAGAGGCTTTTTACCCAAAACGTTGCCAAGAGGAGTCCTCGATAGAGGCTTAGCCAGTTCATCGCTTTTGATGCTATCGGCAGCACTGTCACCTCCCAAATCCTTCGCTTCACTCTTAAGGGGCTGACGTCGAGCATGATAGTGCAAGCAAAATACAATTGGATGAGAACTGTCGCTTGATAACTAGAAAACCAAATGCACGTACCCCAAGTCCTGTAACGGGCTTCAATCCCCCGCCGCCGAAGCCACTTGACCCAAGAGATCCCAACCTACCCGAGAGTCCGGGAAGCGGTTTCTTTTCCAATGCATTTACCTTCCCTAGCGAAGGTCCACTGAGCGGCTCTGCCCTGGCAAGAGAACCTTTTTTCTTTTTTCCTCCGCTTTTCCGACCTAACAGCTCTGCCACATCCTCTTTCACCTTCTTTTTCTTCTCATCCGTCTCCTGTAAGTTTTCGAAGTCGAAGGGAGGATAGTTTAGTATTAATGCACCAATAGGGTGAGAAAAACTAAGTAGTTTACCTGTACATCTTTTGTTTGACGTTTGTTCTTGTGCTCCTCGTACAGGTTGCGATAAAACTGAACAAGAGCGTTAGTATTTAGTATTTAGCAGATTGTGAACCACCGAGCCGAACCTCATCGCAGGGATGATCCCAAGTGCTTTGACCAGTGGCAAAGTTGAAATAGTAAATTTCTTCTGTGTCCGTCGTTTTGCATGGTTTCCAGTTTTCTGGAAGGGGAGCCTACAAAGTAAGCAAACCTAAAGTGAAAAAGCGTCCACTGCTTCCACGAGGAGAGAATAAGGCCAAAACGCCACGTGCCTTTAGTCCTTCTCGAGCGATCCAGAACAGATCGCGCTCAGCATCCAAGTCCATTCCAAGCCAAGTGGCGTACTCCAGCACTTCCTTCTCTGTCGGCTCATAGTTCGGGTCGATCTCCTCCTCCAATACGATGCTGTCACCTTGTCCCCCCTCCATCACGGCCTCAAGAGCCCAACTAAGAAGTCGTTACTAGAAGATATGTTAATGCACCCCTTCACCAGATTCCTCATAACAGCCAGTTCACAACTAAGTTAGCTAAGTTAGCTTGTGGAGGGCCGTGGTGGGGTCTTCTGAGCCATGGCCTTGTAGTAGTGCAGCGTCTCCACCCAGTAACGCAGTGATTCTTCGTCCTCACACCGCAATTCGTAAGTGCGAGACCCCTGAGGGTTCAAGCGCGTACTCAGATCTACGACCACATCGAAGTGAAAGTGGTTGCCGCGTGCATGCCGCTGGACGAGGATGTTGGAAATTCTCGAAACTGCAAATCCACCCCGAGGTGTGAAACCCCGCGCATAGTCGTCCTTGCTGAAGTGATAGCTCAGGATGAACGTCTTTGGGTCAACCTTGAACCATCGTTTTTCCCAGCCACGAAAGATCGACGCGCTCTTCTTTTCCAGCATTCCTTCCAACAAAGGAAGTTGTTGCTGTGTCAAGTCGGTGCGGATACAAAGCCTATTCATCTCGCGCACCAACGCCACCATTGTCGAGCCAACTTCCCGAAGCTCCCGCGGTTGAATCCGGTTCACGTCTGCTGCCAGTCTTGCCACGTCGACGTTTACATCCGGATATCCAGCCAAAATGCGGCGCTTTAACGACTCTACACGCTGCTGCAGCGTTGAGAAATCGCGAATACTCTGTGATATGGGCACGGCTGACGACAATTGCAGCGGAATATCGCCATCCGTAGCGTGTAACGCTGTACGGTTGCTGACTGACGCATCACGGCGAGGTCGAATAGATCGTAGGTTTTGAGTTGGGGCCAAGCTGATCCTCGATTGAGCAAGAGGGTCAAATTCTGCGCCATCGGAATTATTGGCGATCGAAAGTTCGTTACCAGCGAAAACAGGAACGCGGTCGGTTGCGCCAACACCGCGATAAAAGTCACGGAAGTCTTTTACTGTTGTTTCTGAATGAGATCGCAGGACACGCCTTCGATCCATGTCCGCTGAAATATGGTCGTTTGAGATCCTATCGGCCTTCGACTCGAGGATCTTATCGGGACACGCCTTCGATCCATGTCCGCTGAGATATGGTCGCTGGAGATCCTATTGGCCTTCGACTCGAGGATCTTATCGTTTAGCCCTGGAGATTCGGCTTTATCAAGTCTTGTGGACTCATCAGTTGGACTCAAAGTCCCAGAAGATTTGTAGACGACGTCCATAACACTTCTGCGCATGTTGCCTTTGAGGAGAGAGATACTGTTGGCTGCAGTTGACGGTCCGCGCTGCTGCTTGAGTCGCTTGTAGACCTCCCACGGAATGTCCTCGCTTTCAATGTCTTCTGGCTCTGCACTGTCGTACAGGACCTGGAGACTCCGCAGCTGATACGTTTCGGCCTGCTCAATTTCCCCGTGTCTCCAAAGACAAATACAATCTTTAGCGAGGTATCCTTCCAACACATTAGGTCAGGTCTCACAATTGACTCACGAGTGCGAGGCTGTTGAGCGTCTCCGCCACCTTGAGGCTGTTCTTGCCATGACACTTTTCCCGCAGCCCCAGTGCTCGTATCAGATGCTGCAGGGCGATGTCCGGCATCCCGTGTAGTCGATAGACCGTTCCAAGTTCCTGCAGCGTCTCGGCCGTCAAATCATCTGCGGCAACAAGGCAAAAGTCATTTAGTCACTGTTATAGATTACCCTATAGGGAAAACGAGTGTACCAGGGCCAAACTTCTCGTGGATCACAAGGCGCTGATGCAGCAGAGGAAGCGCTTTGTCGTGTTCTCCGTTCATCACAAAGAGCAGTGCCAACTGCTTCAGATCGTCGGATACGTGGGCATGGACTGAAAGTTAAGCGAGAGTTAGTTAACGATAGAGGAAGAGAGGCAGTGACTGAGGCTACTCACACTCTCCGTGGGTCTTTTGCGCCGCTCGCAATCGCTCCGCCTGCTCTGTGATCGCCTGCAGAGGGACGAGTGAGTACAAAGGGGGATACAACACCTTGACAGTGCACGAACCTTGAGCAGCACGTTCACATCACCGCTCCCCGTGGACGGACCATTAGCCGTCGACATCGGCATCGGCGATTGGTCTTTATTGCTGTTGTATACGCCAAATGTATACTTTATGTATACATGCTGATATTCGGATTTATACAAGGAAAGTTTGTCATACGTAGTTCTCTGA
>PCFV01000155.1:0-53217 GCA_002812785.1 Phytophthora litchii | reverse complement strand
CTCCTTCACTCACTTTCACTACCCCAATATATTTTTCTTATTATTATTTTACTACTTCATATTCTACACTACATCAAATACATTATTTTTTCATCACCCATATCAAATTAAAATATACATTCTCTATCTTCTTTTCTCTACATTTTCCCTCGCTTCATTTCTACCTCAACTTACCTTACTACCAAACTCTAAATCCCCTTATATTTACATTTTTCAAATTATAACGTTTACATACCTTAATATCACTCATTATTTTCTTACATCCACCATCATCATTAACTTTTAAAATATTATCAACCCCCACACATTATCCTTTTATATTCTTTACACTTGTTCAGCATATTCTCCCCTCTTTTCATCCCAACACCCTCAAATCTTACCACGTTTTTTCTAAATACTCTAACTATACCTTCACTTCTCCATCTTAACGCTAATCTAATCCAACTTAATTTATAATTTCCCCTTTTCTTTAACTTTCAATCACACCCCTTATTACTTAATTCTTATAAAATACATATTCCTTTACTCTCCAACTACAACCCCTATCCTTTCAAACAATCTTTTTTCTACCCTCTCACACTCTTCACAATTCCTTCTCAAATCACAACAATTTAAAAACACAACCTCTATACTAACCAAACCTCTCACATTCACTTTATATCCCCACCTACCGATGCTTACACTTTTTCTAATAAAAATATCACATCACATACACCCCTCCTCGCACACACATACCCCTGCCGTAAACCTCTACATATATAACCTCTATAGTTACTGTCCCTAATACAACGATTTCTCTGTATTCTTTCCTCTACTCTCACCTTTAACTTCCTTATTCATCTTTCACTCAAATCTCAATAAATTCAATAATTTATATCAATTTTCTTTCAGTATCTTTCTAATTTCTCTTATCTAAACCATTCTTATCACTGCTCCCACACGCTATCCCGCCCCATCGGTTTAATTTCTACAGCTTTCATTCATTTTCTATTTCATTTCTCACTCCTACATTTGTCACTAGATAAATACGTCGTCGATGTTTTCTCAAATCAAACCGTATATTCTTGTACTTCAAACTTTTCTTGACCACCTTTGAACTTTGACTTTTGCGAAGTATAGCCCCACACATTGTGCTGACCATACCAACTTATTATCCGTCAATGGAACCGTCTTCCCTTGGCAACAAAAGAGCCAATGAAATATTACTCTCGGCAACTTTTGGACTTATGGCGTAATCATACCTATAAAAGATGGTCGCTAAATGTTGAGGGATGAACACGGCATTGGCGTTTAATCATTCAACTAGCCGAGTGGATATACCATCTTGCACGTACTACTTACACTTTGCTCGCTTCACATATCACGCATTTCGTCGCTCACAAAGATATCAGGTATCACCATGTTCTTCTGCTCGAAGTATGGCGCAAGCTCGTTCAGTAGTGCACCCCAGTGACTCACGTGGTTGAAGCCGTCTTCAAACTCCCAAGAGTTCTCGCTTTCAGGCAGGTCCACCGAGGATCAGAGGCACTGCTTTCGCCCACCTCGGCGGCGCTGGTTCAGCAAAGCTCGAATCACATACACTCTCTTGCCTCTTTCGTCATACATTCGAGGCGCATTCTTCGTGATCTGACGACCCCGGAAAATCTCTGGGACGTCCAGCGAACGCTTCAGTGATCCACGTTGAACGTGGCGTGACGTTCTCGTGACAGATAACGACGTGGTAGAGTAGCTCGATATGCATTTTCACAAATTAGTTGTTCGGCGGGATGCGGGTCGTACCATGTGGTCAATAGTTTGTTGCAGGTGGGATCACCCTCGGGGTCGTAATCTGGTTGACAAAGCTCACTGCTCAGAACGCGCGAGTCCACGTAAACCAAGCCACCTTCACTTGCTGTCGTCCACGGTTGAAGCAACAGGCTTGATGATCTTGAGCTAGTCGCATGCTTTGTTGAGCCACTCCAATTACTTCTTGACGAAATTGGGTCGTGTTCTAAGCTAAATTGCTAGATGTTTCAAAGACCCGAAGATTCCACTGCAGCAAGACGAGGTCCAGCTCAGCTTCAGCCTGGGTCTCCTTGATGGGACAACCTTGACGATAACTCATCTCCAAAACAAGGCTTCGGCCTGTGCAGCCTTGGAGATATTCCCCAATTGCACCTATGGGAAACCCCACACGGGGTGGAGACCACCCTTTGTCTCAGGCTTCTTACAAAGATTTGGTAATTCCTTCAGTGAAATTCTGTGCGGCGCAAGAAGCACGCCCCTGGCGGCCTCTATATTCTCAACGAGGCACATCCTTTACAAGATGGCGCTCGTACGATCCCTTGGATATGAAACACACGAGGGTCTGTGAGCTGCTAGAGGAACAACGGAGAGCCTATCCCCTCATCAGGTCGAAAATACCTTGGAGCTTGAGCCAGAACCCGGTGCTCAGTGTGAGCAGACTCCGAGGGAAGTGGCTGTCAAGCCAAATGAGCAGCAATCAATGCATCTTGCTGCTCGTCGAAGTTGCTCACAACCTCTGAAGGTCCTTCGACTGTTCCTTCCTTCTCGGAACTGGAGTCGATGAGACCACCTCCACACTTAGACAAGCCCCTGCGCTGGGTGCCGTGTCCATTGACCTCACCAAGGTCTTGGTCGTTCGTGTGGAAAAAAGTGATGTGTTGCGCTTCTTGGCGCTAGCTTCCATAACCCACCCCCCGTCGCCGAGGGAGTCACTGGCACCTGCAGTACAGGTGTTCATGACTGAATTGTCGGTTGCGGACTTGGATAAGGCGTCCTAGTCCTCACCCCCGTTGCCAGAGTAGATGATAATGGTCTCGTCAATCATATTGACTAGAGACCTACTTGTGGACCTAGAAACCAAAGGTTTTCGTCATGGTCCAATGGCAGCAACGAATACCGTCTGCTGGACGAGCTCGAGCTCACTGCCGCATTAGGTGCATCATGCACCTAATTTGCATTCGCAACTGCATCGTATGATTCCTTAGCTTCGCTGCGAGGCTTAGCTAGATTGGACTTTGGTTTTGCAGCCTTAGTCATGATGGGAGCAGAGTCACCACTCGATAGGGTTGCGGACGTTTTTTTAGTTTGGGAAGAAGCCATTAATCCCTCCACCCCATCCAAAGATCAGGGTCGGGATTTTTAGGGTTATTTAAAAAACACTCAACCATCCACAATAATCTTATCCAAAATCTTATGCAAACGTGTGTTTTACAAATTTTCAAATGTTAACTTCTCAAAACCGTACAGCTAAAATCAAATGGCATCTGACTACAAACTTTGTGCCGAGTGGGCTTTGCTGCTCACTCTCGATTTTGCGGTTCGCTGAAACCCTGCAGGGGGTCAGTCCAGTCCAAACACATTTGTGTGGCAGAAGGTTGGCAGTCGTATTGGGTTGCGACCAATGCTTTCGCGCTATAATGGGCTAAGTTCCTCCTGCCTACCTGAGCTCAGGGTGCATGCCATGCTTCGGGTGTGGTCGTGTATCGCAGCACGTCTAAGTGGGAGGTTAAAGCAACGTTACCGTTGTTTGGGCTATTCCAGTCTATAACCGAATATCAGAGTCTCAACCCATGAGCCTGGTCACCAGTATATACAGACTACAAAAAATAGCACAGCTTCCCGCACACAGCCATGTAGTTGATCACTGCACGCCCACAGACATCGGTCCAGCCATCAGAAGAGATCGTGACCACTTTCTCTTCCAGCGTGGCTGTCATGATCGATTTGTCGTACGTACTGTCCAGCAGCGCATTCGACAGTTGGTCTCGGGTGGGCACCTTAATTCCCGGTGTTAACACTTGAAGTGCTTCAAGGAGGCTCTCGCGCTCAACTTTGTAGAAAACCAGCCCCGAACTGTACATTCACACAGCAAGCTTCTCCTGGAACTTCTTCAGGACAACGGCCTTTATCTTCGGCCGAAGCATGTCTGTAATCAGCGGAGTTGACGCCCTGCCGGCACATTTCTTTACCAGATGGTGCTTCACACGCTGGGCGCGAGTCCAGTCTGTTGTCTGGATAAGCTTGCTGCACTTTTTGCACCACACACATCCTTCTGGGTCAATATCAACATGAGCCCATACAGGGTCAAGCTTATGCTTAGCTGGCAGAGGGGGGCGTGATGATGTCAGACGTAGTCGTCGGGAGGAGGATTGGAAGCGGAGAACTCATCGCGTAACAACGGTAGGGAGGGGGAGAACTTGGTGGATTCAGTGAACTAATGCAAAAGCACTAGTGGTTAGAACTACACTGGCAAACAAAAACGCTGACTAATGCCAGCCATTGATTCACTGGACGACAATCAACATGCGATTAAAAAACTCAAACCCGCCCATATTTAAAACTGCAAAGGGCTTTTTGCAACGCTACCACTCGAGCTTCCTGTTCGAGGCATGTCCTCGGGTTGATGTGGAGACTGTGGGGACGCAATGGCGATGTCCCAAATCACCTGTGAGGGTAGAGAACCGTAGTGCTAGGATGCCACCAGTGGCTGAGAGCCACTCAATCATGAATCAATTAATTTTATATCGGTTCTACTATAGGTACCGTATTGTTTGTGTGCAGATCAAACTAGGACTACCCATAAATATGCTCAGTCTTTTAACCTACCTTCTGTTGGTAAGAATCTTTAGGCCGGAGACCGTGAAAGGTTGTTCACCGCGAGTTTATATACTCCTAAAGCACGCTTCCTCAAAGCAAGGTGCTCGTGTGACCCCGTCACATTCTTTAGAATAAAATTCTGAAAAAAGGAATTCTCAGAAAGCGGAATCATAAAGTGGTACACTATACCAAAAGCCTCTGGTCAATCAGAAGCTCACGAAATTATCCAGAATCCAAGTGGATTCCTGAAGTTATGCACTTTAGAAGGGTGTACCCAAGAGCTGGACTTGTATGTAACCACAAAAGGACAGCGTAGTGACAACCCTTGGCTCGCAGAGGGGTCTACGAAGAGTTCTGGTAGTCCGTGGCTTGCAGAGGGATCTGCCAGTTCCGAGGATAAATGAAGACTGACTATTAGTTGGTTTAGACTACGTTATAAAGGATAAACTATGAGAAAGGTAAATAGGGACGCGAGCGCCGTTGCCCAAAGGCAGCTCGACTTCAACTTGCTTTTGCATCTTCTTTACTGGTGGCTGACGACTGGCATCTCACGCCGTGTGCCGTACAGTCTTGCTAGTAGATTACTAGAGCTACGTCTCCATTACTGGCACAGAAGGTGGAGTTCTGGCAGTAGTTCACTCACTTCGTATTTCACTTGCTAATACACTCGTGTAAACTTTCCGGGAGTCCTGCCGGCGCCCCAATTGCGTCTTCGCTCTCTACGAATACCATACAATCAATCTCACAGAAGTGGTGTTACCTGAACTGTCATCGAGTACAAAGAAACTTACACTGCATGAATTGCTCGTCAAGGTTGAGGCATCGGTAACAATGCGATATATATTAGAAGTACAACCAAATTGAGACAAAAGGCGTGTATTCCAACTAACGCGTTGTTTCAATTTTCGTTACAAAGAGATGTCGCGCTGGGGTGTTGTAGCTGCGTGTGTCCTACGTGGAAGACTCGACAAGGTTCGCAACTACGCAATGAATACCTCGTAAGATGTCGGGTTCCAGTCGGGGAAGTACTTGGCTGTGGCCTTGGCTTCCTCTACAGTCCCAGACACACAGCTTCCATCAGCAATGCGTGTCAGAATGTACGCCACAGGGTCCGTCTCGTAATTTTTCTTAGTTTCGTCGTAGCCCACAAGATTGAGCTCCATCTTCTTGTCCAACTTCTTCTCAGCAAGCGCCGCAATCTCTTTCGGGGACATGCGATCACTCTCAACAGAGAATCGGGACCACTCCAACGACCTCTTGGGTGTCGTTATCAGCACGTGTGCGATGAAACGACTTAGGTCTGACCTGGCCACGATACTCATCTTTGTATCACCTTCACCGACAATGTTCATGACGCCTTCCTTAAAATTGTAGCCCAGGAAGCTAAACAAAACCACCAGCAGATTAGTGTTGATGACCACCTTTGTTCTCAACTTGCACATTAACTCACAATGGAATGTACTCGGCCCACAGCCCACCGTGGAAGAGTGCGAAAGGGAGGTTTAACTCTTTCAGTAGGTCACGGACCTTCTGCTTCGTGACATTCGGTCCATCTTCTTCAGGCATCCCGAACTAGTGAATCGGCACACATGTTAGTAGGGCCTTTGCGTGAGTGTATCGAGAGGCCGATAAAGGGAGGTATTTACCTCAGTAGGAACGAAGAGTTGAACACCAGCTGCCTTAGCCGCGCGAGCAATGGCAAATTGGACGGCGTGCTGATACGCATGAATCGCGCACACGCTAGAATAAAACAAGTGGAACACTTAGAAACACTCATTAACTCCAATGGATATCAAATAGTAGTTACACGACTTCGTAGCCACTCAGAGCTGATGCCAACGATGTTTCGTCTTCGTTGCTCACTTTCGCGAGAGATACCCCACGCTCCTGGAACGATTGGAGTTCAGCCTAGATGGGACAGCGGGCATCACAGTCAGGACTTTCGAATATAGCGCATACATGCAAATTCACATCTAAATCGTCTACCTTCGTATCATCGCGCGTCAAGATTGTTACAGTGGCCTTGGCCTTGAGAAGACCTTCAACAACACCAGAGCCGACTCCTCCAGCACCGACGATCGCATACTTAGTGAAAGTGGACATGCTTCTGCGTGCACTGCGATAAAGTTGAACGTGTCTTGAGCTTGTATAAAGCAAATTGAAATGTGAGCTTAAATGGGGAAGACTTGATTCGCGGCTCGCAACCAAGCGCCTATCCAAGCAGCAATAAAGTCTACTTGTTGGTATTCAACAGTTGAATACTACTACTACTATAATACGTGCTATTGTTTAAAGGTAAGCGTCATCATCGTGGATAGGCTCCTCAGTAATCACAGCAATCATACGAAGTTTTATTCACTCATTTTAGAATCTGCTTCATTGGGATGAGTTTCCTGGTGGGAGACGATGATCCGGCAATAGTGGAGGAAGCTCTGGCCTTCATTGACTCCTGCGGGACGGAGAAGACGGACATGTCAAGCTCGGGCTGCAGCGAGGAATCAATCACGCAAGCATGCGGAGTAGGCATCACTGAAGCTCGTACAAACGCTACGATTACCAAACAAACGCACCAATTCCAAACTAAAGTCAAAGCGAAGAAGAGGCGCATCAAGACTTTTGCGAGCTCATCTACTCGACAGCTGCAGCGCAAGAAGGCAGAAAAGATAGCGCTTGTGGAACAAGCACTCGTACTGCAGGCGCAACTTGACCTACTGAAGCGTTCCAAGTATACTGTATTAACAGGACCTCATCCCGATGCGAGTAGTTCAGCAACCAATGGGGTCGCAAAATCTGAGTGCTACAACCAAGCAGTGACTGAGTTCGTCCGCCGGCAGCAATCAGAGAAAACTAATCGGCAGCTACGAGTCATCTTAGCGAATCAGGAACGCACAGCGGAAGCTTTACGTGCAATTTTGCAGCGACGTACCATTCTTGAGGTATGGTAAAGAGGATCATTTAGTTTTTACTGATACTAACTAATGCACTCTTTGACCAGGGAATGGACCTCGTGTTCGGTACTCCAGGACCGCTGTACCGCCAGCCCCACCCACCAGACAGCAGCGCAGGAATAATGAATAGACTGGAGAAGCGCGTGGAAGCCATCTTGATCGAGTCGAGGGCCGGCTTTAGGTGGGATCTCCCATGCTTGGTCACCTGCAAAATGAACGTCAACCACTTCACACAGCACGGGAAGGTTATAGAAATAGAGACGGTCACTCCCGTCTCGTGCTCCACCCAAGAAGCATGTGCAGTGTTGTGGAAGGACCTCAAGACTGTGCACGACATCCCTGACAAGCGCTATCGCTACGTAAGACCCCATGCCTATAGTGTGAACTTCTGTGACTAATGTGAACCTTCGCGTCGATGTGGGCTTATAGCTGCGTGGAAGCAAACCCAACTCGTTGGAAAAAAACTTCGTCATGATACTGCGTGGACAGCAGAGTCACCTTGAGATCAATGGAAGCCACTATTCTCGCAAGTTCGAGGAGGCCGAGCGCATCGTTATTGCCAAAGCTGATTCGATTATTTTACCGACAGAAGGACTAGAGTTTAGATCGCCGTCGTGGACAATCATTACGGCATCTGAATCAGACCCGCAACATGCTTCAGTTGTGCGGACCTATTTGCGCATTTACGCAGAAACCCAGCCTAATCTATCCGCTCGACCCGAAGATGTTGACTTCGCGAGAAACTTGGTCCTTAGTGGCCTTGGCAAAATGATGTACGGCTGCGCACAGAAAACCCAAAGTGAGCTCATTCAGACTCTTGTTATCTAGGTTCGATCAATCTTGGATAGTACTACCTTTATTAAATAAAGTTTGTGAGTGCTAACATCTCATCCTATGGACATCGGTATGGTACATGGCCAGCGGTTTAGCCCACCAATTCCGGAATTTATCGGCCACTTCCGTGCTGATCACACCGTGGTGTACCAGATCTGAGCACACGTCGACAAGTTCCAGTCGGTTGTCGATCTCGAACAGTACATCCCTCGATATTTTGCGATGCTCATCGGGTCCGCAGTGATACACTTGAATCAGTTCTTCATTGTCTAGACATCGTAATTTTCGAATGAGCGATACGCCCAGTGCTAACACACCGTCGTGCATGCATATCAACACCCCTCGTTCACGAGCTACATTCAAGTCAAAGTGCTCGCTTCGCAGGTAGGATGGAGACATGGGGTGGGGCACGTTAGTCAGAAATGATCTCCTTGAGCCCCTCGCTCTACCAGTGCCGTCGTATACGTTCATGCTGGACGTCACGAGCAAACTATAGCCCCAGAAAATCCCAACGGCATACTTCCTCAGTCAGCTAGATCACGCTGTAGGTCACACAGAATGGTGTGTATCCCCCCCCCCGCCATCTCATCCAACCAGTAGGTTTCCGTCAAAGTTCAACCGAATCACTAATAAGGCCCGGAAGGTGGACGAGGAACGATGAAGAGCTTCATATGATCTACCCTTAATCAAATCATTCCTCGACCCCAGTGTAACATACTGGAGCTAAACGTTTTTGAGCCGCTGCTGCACTTTGCTTCTCCCTCACATCCAATTTCGCTCTGTACCGCACGTGCTTCTCAGCCTCGATACCGAACATCATCTGGAGCGGTAACCTCGAAGCTAACGGCAATCATGGATCCACGGGCTTCTCCTATCACTGCGTCGTTGTACAACATTGGCGACATGCTGAGTTTACCTCTGCTGGATGATGAAGACTTCGAAAGCACAATGATGATGCTGGACAACGCGGCATTTCGAAGAGAAGACCCCGATAATCTGGAGTTAAACATGACAGGATTAAGCGACGCATTCAACTCGCACGACACGGGTTCTCCTCTCGCCACTAGTGCACAACATTCCATGAGTGCTGGTGGATCGGGGTTTCCGATGGACGGCAACTCGTGCCTTTCGCCCGACCTCAAGATCCGCATTAGTGGCAGAACTCCCGTTGGTGGTGACGTGCACATCAAGCAGGAGAGCGGTATGCCTGACTTTTCTCCAGTTATGGACTCTTTCCTTCGTGAATCATGGGATGACATTGTCGGCCCAGGTTCGAGATCTGGCCGTCCCTCTTTTAAGCCGACTACCCCGCTTACAATCTCAACCACCCCTGGTCGAGTGAATCCCCTGCTGTTCAATTACCTACTACCCAATCCGTCACCACTCGGAGGCAAGAACATGCCGTACGCAGCACCAAATTTGCCACTTCCTCCAGCGACATTACGAACAGTCTCCAACACTTCAACTTCGTCGACTGTGTCATCTGCTTCGTCAACCAAATCGAAAGGGACACGACGAGCAAAACAATGCATAGCAGAAGGATGCACACGACGCGCACAATCAAACAATCGGTGCAAAACACACGGCGGTGGTGCTCGATGCCAGGTGCAGGGATGTGACAAGAGCTCGCAAGGTGGTGGCCTATGTCGAGCTCACGGCGGTGGCAAGAAATGCCGCATCCCTGGTTGCTCAAAAGGCACACAACGTCTTGGCTTGTGTTACCTACACGGTGGAATCCGTCGTTGCATCATGGAAGGTTGTAAGAAGAAAGACCGTGGTAATGGCTACTGCATTTCGCACGGAGGTGGTCGGCGGTGCGAGGCTGAGAACTGCAGTCGGTCTGTCCGTAAGGGCAACCACTGCCAAATGCACCAAGTGTTGGCAGAAGACACCCCGTTCCAGATTAGTCGAGGTCAGGGACTGACATACTCGTAAGCTTGCAGCAAACGTGAAGAGAGTCTATAGAGCGCGCCTGGGAATCGCAGATGTATGACACAATTAAAACCTTGATCGATAGATTCGTTATTGTCTCCATTTATTCGTACATGGTACTTTTGTGGTGGATATACGTACAGAGCGCACCAGCGAGGCGCATACACGATACAATGCATTGATACTGACAAGGGATAACATTCGAAGTATAAACACATTTTTAACGCCAAAAGCTGACACATACCTTTGAGGAACACGTACGAATACATCTAGACATTTATCAAGCGAGCACTTCATTTACCACAACGACGACCTCGTTCTAGCCTGGTCATCGTCGTCACAGCTAATCACAATGCCCCTATCAGATCAGGGAGCTCCGATTGGCTGCATCATTCACACCAGTCCTTGCCGCATGAATCATGGAAATGTGTTTTTCTATCTTGCTCGCTTCTCCACACGGGTAACAGATAGCGCTTCGCAACGTCCACCTACTGACCCACCCTCTCACATCAATGTCAGCAATAACTTGTCTACATGAAGGAGCCGCAGCAATGTACCCACAAGCACTACAGTAATTTGCGAGGCTATGAATAGACTCACAAAGAGCGAGGTGAAATTAATTACAAGATCTGTCGACCTTTGATCCAGAGTCTCTTTGTCCCTTCAATATCTTCACGTGAACTCCCGAGCTCACCATGCCTCTCCGCCAGCTGATCGCGTGGACAATCGTAGGTTGGGCTTTGCTCTACCGACCCGGAGCCTCGACACCACCCAACTTTACCACCTTCACTGGCTCCCGACCAACGGATGCAAATGTGGAGCTCATTCCATGTATGTGAATGAGATCCTTTACTTGGATTTGATTTCATGTCTGACACTGCTGCTCCAATTGCGTTGCAGTTCTTCCGTCGGTTGTGTATGACAACCTAGATGGCGACAAAACGGCGACTCTAGTGACGCCAAGTGCAGGAGTGCTCGTGGCCCATGTGAACTACAGAACGGTAGACTGATACTGATCTACGGCAACAATACATCAAGACTAACGATTTGGTCACCTTGAATCTCTCATTGTCAATTGCAGGATTCGCGGTATTACACGGAGAATGTACTTGAATCCAGACTCAACTATCCGAGTACGTTGGCATTACAGATCCATCGTAACTTTGTAGGCGGCAAGCTGACTTTTCCCCCATTGAAGTTTCCCTCAGCCCATACGCTAAGATGTCATATGTATCTAAGCCTATTTCAGCAACTACATACAAAGCTGGACAAGGGGCAACATTTCAAAAAGACTTTGACGCTGCTGCTGCACCTGTTGAAAGCGACGGGTTTTGCGAGCGGGAGCTGTCTTCTGTGGGGAGTTTATTGAACACTCAAAGCGATCTATGTGGTAGGACGAAGCAGGTGGATACCAACGTGGGATTTCTGATCCAGGTGGAGTTTGTGGAGCCTAATCCAGTCACCACAAGTTGGTCATGGTACCTAGGTTTACCTTTTCGACTTGGTAACGGTGCTGTGGTTGTTCTCGATGGGCTAATTGCACAAGACTTGATGGGGAAAACAGGATACTGGAAAAGTGTTTTGTCGAAGACTACCCAGGTGGATATGAAAATCACACCTGGTTTTCATGTCCTAAAGATTTACGGACTTTCTACCAAGTTCGAAACAGCGGGAGTATACTTCAGTCGGGAAGGATCTACACCAACTATTGCTTCTGTTGCTGCCATTGTAGCTGAGGTAACAAAATGGATACCATTTGTTGCTCCTGATTCTACGATATCGACAACGCTCACTACTGAACAGGCGAATAAAGCGAGCAGTATCGGAAGGGGAGTTTCAGTTTTACAGTTTCAAAATGCTCCAGTTGATGGACGGTTCGCAGTGCATATCGGCTCGGTGTCGACAACCGATGCGCAAAGTACCAAAGTTAATACGTCATCGCTGGTCTCTTTTTCATTTCTACCGACCACCGCATGGGCCAATGCCAAAGCCACTCAAGTAACGTTCCCGACAGCAGTTACTACGCAATGGAGTGCAATACCTGGATTAAACATTTCTCTCCCATATTCATCAAGCGGGGTTTTGCTTTGCTCATTCACGGGAAGGTTTTTTGTCGACAAGAGCGTGGTAAAGACATTTCGCCTCGACCTCGGGTTTGGATTAAACGCTGTTGCACCGGCGTCCCAATTTCGCTTAGATGAAACGTTCGCTGATTCGTCGGGAGTGCCACTCGATTTCACGTATTTTGCTAGGGTCTCCACCGCGAATGCATTAAATCTATCATTAAGTTATCAGTATCAAGGAACGAAGACGGGAAAGATCATTGGCAGCAGAACCACGGCTATTTTCATTCCAGGGGCTTTACTAACGTCAGATACGATTGGTGACAGCACGGTTTCATTAGCGGCCACAGTTTTATCGAAATTAGTAACTCTTGCTACCTCAAGTACTCTAGTTATCCGCGTTACTGGTGTTATTTGCCGAAATTCGGCCACTGAGACATTTCGTGCGCGACTTTCAAAAAATGGAGATCCAGTTTTTGATGGAGATTTTTCTTCGATATCCGGGTCAGCTGCAAACGGAACTTGCGAGCCTTTGACAATGCATTGTATCGTGGATGCTGTAGCTGGATCACACACAATTGCGCTTGATGCCAAAACATTGACAAGTGCAGGCTTCCAACTAAAGGGGCTTCAATTGCAAATTGTCATCATCGAGAGAGGTGCATTACTCTCACAAGAGTTATGCCAATCACGTTGTACTCGACACAATCTTTGCCGATTAGGTGTATTCAACACCGTGACAAGCACATGCAACCTTTTTATGCTTCGAAACACAACATCTTTGACAACAGATTCAACTCATCTCAGTTTTGTGCGAAATCAAGAACCAGTTATTTCAGAAAACGGTTGGACAATTCTTCGTAACACGAAGTGGTCTCTTAATCAGAATGTATCTGTACAAACACAATGCAAAGACGACTCTTGTGGCACCGGTGTGTGCTCTGCAATGTACACGTTGAAAGATCGCTGTCGGTGTTTTTGCCAGTTTAGCAGCAATTGTGTTGGCTTTATCAATACAGATGGGGCGTGTTTTGGGATCACAGCAACGGACTTGCGGCAAAATATACAATCTGGGACATACGGTACCTGGGGTGGAAGCACTGTTCACCTGAATATGCCTCAGACTTGTCACACAATCAAGTCCGACGCGGCAAATGCAACAAGTGGCCGATATGCAATTGCTACTACGACAGGGATTTTTGATGTGTTTTGCAATATGACGGCTCATAGTGGCGAAGGCTATACGTTCGTTCCATGTGATATTGGTACAAGCGAAATTGATTGCCGAAGTAGTACGGGTCCAAAAGACAGTGATACTTGTAAAGTGATGGGTCTCCGCCAGGTTGTGCCTCGCTCGTCTGACCATCTCGTATCTATGCATCGCAAGTATGGGTCTTTATACTTCTCTACTGTTCCTGGCGTAACGAATGCTTATGTTGGGGATACAGTCGATTTGCCAAGTGACGAAGATACTGTATTAGACTGGGCAGCAATTGATGGAGGAAAGTGGTGGCTTCGTGATAATGGAAGCAGTTATGATGTCGTTTCTCCTGCAAATGCACCAGATGAAAGAAAGTGGCTCGGAATGCATGCTTCTTTCAATGGGCAAAGTGTCTTAGATGGTCTGGGCTTAAGTTTCGACCCCCGTGGTTTGACGACGACTAAATATCTTTGCTCGACAAACGACATAACCCCTTCTACATCGTGGAGCGTTGTTCTTCAAGACTCGTTTATTGGAAGTGGTGATGACAATTTGTGGTTAACGTCGTGGAGCAGTACAGATAAATGGTACCAACTTTGCCAAGGAATCGTGATTCTTGGAGGAAAGTCATTTGCGCGTCCTGGCTCTTTTGTCAATAAAACAACGACCCAAATCAATAAGGGCGACAAACCTGTGAACATCCGCATCAAGTTTACATACTACTTTGTATTTGACCCCCTCTATTGGGTCACGCTTCTTCTCAAAAGTTTTGAACCTAAGACTATTCGTGTTCTACTGGGTTCTCAGTTAGTTCGACAAATTCAAGTTGATACATCCGTGATGTACGCATGTTACGGACAAAGCTCTACTTCTACCGGGCAAGCGTATTTTTACCGAGGACGAGAGCACTTCGTGGTGAGAGGTTTCAGCGGAAACGCCACCCAGCTTCGGCTTGAAATTGATTTTGGGTCCTTGAACATTAGTGCGTTTGGAATTGACGAAGTATCAATGGAGGTGGAATCCTCCTTCAAAACGTCTCTAGGATTATCGATAACAAACCCAGCAGTGTCGTGCATGCATTTGAAAAATGAACGACTATCAAATGGAGACCAGAATCCTGACGGTCAGTACTATATTCAGCTCGATCCAAGCGTCGATTCTGTGTATCTCCCCTGCTCAGATGGCTGGATTGTTGCACAGCGTCGCATCAATGGTAAAACAAGCTTCAATCGTAATTGGAACGACTATCGCGATGGATTTGGATTGGGGTCATTTAGTGAATGGTGGATTGGAAATAACGTCCTAGCAGCTATTACAACGCGTGCTACTGAGGCAATGTTCGTGATTTCAAAAGATTATCAGTCTCAGGCTGCGACTTATAGTGACTTTCGCGTTGCTAGTGAGAACGAGAAGTATCTGTTGACAGTGCGAGGATACATTTCAACACCAAGTTCTGCCACCGATGCTCTAAGCTCCCTTTCGAATACATATTTTAGCACGCCAGATCAGGATAATGATTTGTCTGCGACTCAAAATTGCGCTAAGAAAAGTCGAAGTGGGTTCTGGTACGCTGATTGCCTCAGCTCCACTAGATCGGATTTAAATGCACCATTTGATCCACTACCAATTTGCGCTTCCTATGCTGCGTGGGCGCAAAGCTGGTGCCAAAAGACGGGAAGCATTGTGTGGGATAATGTGGATGGTTATGATTCCTCCACACTTTTGCTACGACCGGATAGATGTACCCCGGGCTCTGTTAGCTCCAACACTGGAGAGTGTTTGCAGTGTCCTGCGGGCACATATTCTGAGCCACATTCACAGGTTTGTCGTGCGTGCTCAGCTGGTACGTATGGCCCGTTAGTTGGAGCATCAAGTGTGTCAGCATGTCTTTTGTGCCCAGCCGGTTTTAAATGTGCAGCTAGATCAACAGCACCTGTAAAATGTCTAGCAGGTACGTTTGCTGATCCCGGGTCAAGCGAATGCTTAAATGTTCCAGAGGGATACGCAGGTCCATACGATCAGATGTCACGTAGTGACCTCACACGTTGCACAAATGGAACATTCTCAAAGCCTGGCCAGCAAAATTGCAGTGCGGTACCACCAGGATTTTACTGTCCCTTCAGCGGCGTTGCTTGTGGTTATACCTCATTAGCTGCATGCCCATCTAGAGCCGTGTACTGCCCGGAGGGAAACTCTGGCCCAACTATCGTACCTTCAGGTTATTATTCCGTTGGTTCAAAGATGAACGAGCAGCAATCCGCAATATTGCCATGTGCTAGAGGATACTACTGCAGGAGAGGCACAACGTATCTATGCCCCCCCACACGATTCGGCGACCAAGTAGGTCTAGTCAATCCGCTTTGTTCAGGTCGTTGTGCTATTGGTTGCGTTTGCAAGGCTGGAAGTATCAGCCGATGCCCAGATGCCCCAAGTAGTGTTGGCCAAATCGCGTTATTTCCGTCATCAATTTCATACGTACTCGCACCTCTATCGAAGCAGCCTGGTGATACCAACGACTTACTTATTCAAGGTGTTTTTTCTGCCATGGGCAGCAGTGCAGCTATATCACTTGACGTTTTCAAGTTTCGAGACATCAATTTGACTTTATTCAAGACAGGCTGGACTTCAGGGTATGCGCATAACATATCAATTTCGTATTTCGAGCAGTCGCAGACTGGTCTGAAGTACGAGTTTCAAATACCAATCGCTGGCTTTGATTGGGGCGCTACTATATTGTTGGATGGAAGTATCGTAGTTCCCCGATCAAGAAATGGCACTCTTGTTTTTTCGTTCGTGTCATCATGGGGTCGGCATCTCCTGTCCGTAATTGCAGCTGAGTCACAATTTGTTGTGAAAAGATCTATTCTGTTCAGAAAAACATCGGACACGATTTTCAGTTTATTACGATGTGATCGTTTGGATGGACAACCTATTTTGCTAAATCTTGATATTTCCTTGTGCGCCACTATGACAACGACTTGTAAAGGTTCTGTGATACTTAACGGAGATGTGGTACGAAATCTTGCACAAAGCACGAATTCTTTGGAAATTTTGGTATATTCTGGGATAGGAGTTCAAAAAATTTCTAACATTGTTGACACTTCATCAACATCCAGCTATTTATCCACATTATCTGCGATAAATTCCGGTGATATTGTAATTGTAATTGGTACCACCCTGGGGATATTTCCGTCTTCATTACGAGCCTGGCTAATTGGGTATGGCGTGCCTCCGGTTGTTGTTGATTCTGCATCGTTCGGTTTTGTTTTTGTGGGGATCAATGATAATTCAACACCAGCAACTTTTGATGCTGTCGCACCAGGATCGAGTTATAACTTACAGTTGGTACTCCCGCTCTCACAAGCGATATCGTACTACAATTTTACCAATGTTCCAGCGGGTTATTATGCTCTCCCCGAGGATGCTTCTAATGGCCAGCGATACGAGCTTAAAAAATGTCCTCCTGGGTATAGTTGCTCAGGTGGTGTCCGTACACTGACCTACGTCTTTCAGGATCCGATTTGTGTGAACAAAAAGCACATATTGAACATTAACGAGAATGATGCTGGGTATGTCTCTGGTATCAGTTTTAGCTTGATTGCAACTCCTCCTGGTCTGACGTACCAACTTGAAACCTCCGTCACAAGTATATTCAAGTTGGATAACCAGAACCATGTGGCCCTTCTAAAAGCACTAGATTTTGAAACTCAAAACACGTATGATTTGACCCTTATAATTCAAGAGACACAATCTTCTGTGCCATATGCAGCATGCCAAATTCGTGTGAACGTGGTGGATGTTAACGAAGCTCCCGTTGTGGTGAATTATCAAGCTTCCCGAATAATCAAAGAGAATGTTCTACCCCCCGTCTCCATTGCACCTGTTTTAGGTGTAAATGACCCAGATGCGTTCGACTCCTATACCTTGTCGATTGCTAGCGGTGGAAATGGCAATTTTGTGGTCAATCACGAAGGGTCTATAGTTGCAACTAAGTCACTAGATTTCGAGACAACCCCCAAGTTTGTGTTAGATGTTGTCGCCAAAGATTTAGGTGGATTGGAAGGACACGCTAGTATTGTAATTACTGTCCAAGACATCCCAGAATCACCAACTTGTACCCCTTTCTCGTTTAGTGTTGCAGAAAATACGACAGTAGGAACGGCTATCGGATCCATGAGTAGTTACGCGTCGGACCAAGACGTTGATGATTTTATAACGTACGGGTTACTTTCGCAAAGTGTTCTAGGGGTGCTAACTATCACCCCAACAACTGGCACATTGTCTTTAAAGGGAACTCTCGATTTTGAAATCCATGATACTGTCCTCTTCAAAGTCCGTTTTACGGACAAAACGAGTCTTCAAGTCACGTGCGACTACAATATTGCAGTCACGGATTGTAATGATCCTCCCGTTTTAACAAGTAGTGTTTTTCACGTTCTAGAAAATTGTATCGGAAATGATTGTTTGATTGGCAATCTGGCTGAATACGCTTTTGATGAGGACAAAGGGGCGATACTGACGTTTTCTTTGTTGTCAGGCAGTGATGTCTTTTCTATCCAAGGCTCACGGTTATGGGCAGTCGGCAGTTTGGATTTTGAGAAAACCCCTGTCTACAAAATTCGTGTTGCTGTTGACGATGAAAGAGGTGGTCATGATGAAACTACTATGACTGTGCAAGTTGTTGATGTCAATGAAGCCCCTACTGGTTTAGCTTTTATGAAACAGGTTCTAGAAAACATTCCAATTGGATCTGTTGTCTACCCCTTTGAAGCAAGTGACCCAGAAGGAGATAATATTGTGTTCACTATTGTGAATGCAGCTTCCGAATTCGAAAAATTATTTGAAGTTGCTGGTAGAACTCTGGTGACAAAAGCGGATATTGACTACGAGGCATTACCAGTTCACTCGCTACAAGCCAACATCCGTATTTGTGACCCACTGGGGCTGTGCACTGATGTTGGACCAAATACCATCACGATTATGGATGGCCCAGACGCACCTGTTCTAGAAACAGCAGTAACAAGCGTCTCTATCCTAGAAACCGCAAGTGTTGGAGTAGGTCTCGATGCTACCTTTACGTTTTCGGACGAAGACGCTGGCCAAGCGGCAAATCTCGCATACTCGATTTATTCAGGGGATCCACAGAAACAGTTTGCAATATCCAAATCAACTGGCATTTTGACAGTGAGATCTTCGCTGAACGCTGAGATTGTAAACGAGTACACTTTAGTAGTGCAAGCTACTGATCTAGATGGATTGAGCGGTTTTACAACTCCAATAGCCGTTACTGTGAAGATGGTACCGTCACCACCATACTTTGTTGGAGCCACTTCATCGCAGACCAGTTACAATGTGGACACTAGCCAACTTGGGGATGGATCGTATGCGAGTGTTTCCTTGCCAATAGCAGATAGAGATCCAGGACAGATTGGTGGGATTTGTTCGATGACCACAGCGACTGACAAGTTTTCAATCACAACCAGAAGTGACAGAACAGCTTGTGAGCTATCTGTTCTCCAAGGTGTTTACATTCCTGAAGTGACTGACAACGAGCGTATCACTGCTGTATTGCGAGTGACGGATACCATTGATTCATCTTATAGTGAAATTACCATTAACATTCGGTCTCGAGACATTAACCATCCGCCTAAATGCACCAACGCAGAGGCCCAAGTTTTGGAAAACTCGCCATACGGTGTTATTGTTGGTGTTATTTCAGGAAGCGATCCAGACTCAACTGACACAGTATCGTACAGTATTGTTTCTGGTGATGACAGTGACGTGTTCCACATTAATTCAACTAATGGCGTGGTTACTGTGGGCACAACATCACCTGATTACGAAACAAAGCGCTTGTACAAGCTTGTCATTCGCGTACGAGATGATTCGACAGCACCTCTCACCGGCGTCTGTACCCTTACTGTGGACATTTTGAACGAGTTGGAGTCTCCAATTTGTACTACAATAGTATTCATTTCAGTACTGGAAAACAACGCTATAAATTCTCCCGTTGGAAATGCTATATGGAGGAACTGCACTGACGCAGACACAGGGCAGAGTAATTCAACTGCATTTCTCTTTGAACTTGTTGGAAATAGACAAAACTTCGCGGTCGACTTGACTACAGGCCAGATCAAGGCATCCCAGTCATTTGACTACGAAGAAAAATGCACTTACAATATCACGCTTATTGTCCGAAATGCTTTTCGACCTTCAAAGAGCACATCAGTTGATGTTACCATAACAGTGCTAAATCAAAATGACTCACCCCAACTATCATTTCTACCTGCCTTTCCCAGCTCGACACTGATGGGTGTAGATGTTCAAGAGATGGTTGTTATTGGTACCACCGTTGGAAATGTATTAGCTTATGACGAAGATGCCAACGATGTATGCACGCTAGTATTGCTTGACTCTTCATCAACGTTTTCGCTGGAGGCAGTCAACAGTACGGTTTATAGATTGGTTCTCGCAAAACCAGTGGATTACGAAACCCGATCAATGTACTCCCTAGAAATCACAGTAACAGATAGTGCACAAGCATCGACGATTCTTGCTATTGATATTCACATTACCGATGTCAACGAGGCACCATACTTTGAGGCTAACCAGCACTTCTTTATTGAAGAAAATAGTGCGATGCGCACTATCGCCACATCTAGATTCCGACCACGAGGTGCGTGCTGCATTCTGGATGAGACCACCAGGATCATGTATCAAGCGGCTATGTCGTACGGAAACTGTTTGCAAAAGTGTGCCCAAATGGACTCTTGTGAGGCAGGTTTTTTCAACACTACATCGTCACAGTGCAGTTTATACAATTTGCCACCGAAATTATGTGATCCATGTGAAGATTGCGAAGGCTTCGAAAGTATCCCCGAACACTCTGCGAACGCAGCACTGTTGCTTTCAAATGATAGTTTATATGTACAACAAGACAAGCCGATAGCTGCACCTACCGCTGACTTTACGCTGGAATGCTGGGTTGCTATAAGCACAAATGAGGGATCTATTGTATCCTGGAGCGATCAACATGTTTCCTTTACTGGCTTGCAGATGGAATACGTAGGGAACAATCTCAGACTCACACTACACGGTGTCGTGATCAACACCAATATTGTGCTAACGCCGACGCTGTGGTACCATATCGCTGTAACCTTTGATAGTATTCGAGGCGAGCTAAAATTGTATTTGGATGGTAGAGTGGCCCTCCAGCAGAGTATTCTTTCTCGCAGTGGGATAAAATGGGGTGCAACATCCACGCTCACGATTGGCAACTGTGGTAATGGTATCAATTGTCCGACAAAACCCTTCACGTTCTCCATTGACGAGGTTTGTTTTGAGTATGTCTTCATGTGACCAATTTCTCACATATCGTTTTATTTGTATCTCACTGACACTCTAGCTGCGATTATGGAATCAAACAAACACTTTGGAAGCCATACGATCTAACTATGCCAATTTACTCAACCCGAAACAGGCCGGCCTGCTCGCCTTCTTCAGGTTGAAACCTATTGTCTTAATTGTACATATTATATGACTGTTAATGTTGTTTTATTGTTTGACTATAGATTCGACGATAATTTGGTCGACGCTACATTAACCAGTCCTGCTTTAGTCGCTCCAGGTGGTAACATCTCTCAGTTCGGAAACGCCCCCACGATAAGTGAATCGATTCGGAACACAGCGCTGAAATGGCGTCTAGTGGTTTTGTCAAACAATGCGGTATCGTCATTTGGAATTGCTGAGCTTGCTTGGTTTTCTGAACGTATAAGGGTCAATTTCGCAACGACACTTAAGAGTATGAAAACATCCGACGGTTCTGATTTCCATCATGCGATTGACGGTGATACGAGTACTATCGCCTACCTTGACATAAACTCAGCTACTGACACTGGTTCATGGATCGAACTTGAATTTAGAATTGGAGTTGACGCATCTAAAGTGGTCCTAGATACTGACAGCACACCTGAGCATTGCGTATCGGTTGTAGCAATTCAGTACTGGGATTCTGATAAGTTAGACTGGAGAGTATCATCGTATCTTCGAAACATCAACAAACCTTCATCGCGTTTTGCCTCGTATGGTAAGTTATTACAACTTTACAGGTCGGTATGCTAAACTAACTATACTTTCTTCAGCTACAACACAGTATATACTTGCGGATGACGATGATACTGGCGCTGCCAATTTAACGTACTCTTTGAGAAATACTGAGTTCGCTTCGTTATTTTACGTCGATTTCTCGACAGGTTACATTAAAAGAAACCTGTCTACTATCGACTATGAGACTCAGAATCATTACGAGCTACAAATAGGTGTTCAAGACAGCGGCAACTTACTTGCAGTGACAATTGTAACGGTTTGGATCCTGGATGTGAACGAATCACCAATGCTAGCAGATAACTCCATTTTGCAAGTCTCAGAAACGGTGACTGCTGGTAAAATTGTCGGGAGTTTAAATGTTCACGACCCTGAAAATGACGATATGGTCATAACTATCGTCGAGGGTAACTACCACAGTTCATTTTCAATCAACAATATGAATGCGTTAGTGGTATCACATGGGATCTTAGATTACGAGACATATCCGACGTATTCGTTGAAGCTTCTTATCAGGGAATTACGTGATGCAAACCCGCTCTCGGCGTACGTATACCTTACGGTTAAGGTCCTTGATGAAAATGAGGCCCCTGTCTGCAATAATCAGACGAGAAATGTTCCCGAAAACTCACGAGTTGGAACTCCAATTGGAAGTATTCTTCAAGCTACTGACCCCGACGTCGGTCAGAAAGTTTCTTTTGCAATAGTAGGTGGAAACGACGATAACTATTTCACGGTGGACTCGGTAACTGGTCAACTTATGGTTGGTCAAGGACCAACCCAGCAATTTACAGGATGCTTTTCGCAGATTCGCAACGGGCTGGCGACGTCATTTAGTACGGACGGAAGTATCACTCCTTTTGGCGATTGCTACTATGCTTGTTTGCCGTTCCAATTCATGGCTCTAGGGTATGGCTCAGAGTGTTGGTGTGCGAATGTTTTGCTTGGACTAGCAGAAAATAGGCTCCCACCAACTGCATGTGATCTACTCTGCAATGATGCTCAAGGAAAAAGCTGCGGAGGAACAATCCAGTATGCAATTTACCAGCTTCGTGCTCCGTTGAACTTCGAAAATGTTAATCGTTACGCTCTCATGTTAATGGCACAAGATACCGGAAATCCAGTTCTGTCTACTCTGTTCAACGTCACAATCGACGTGACTGATGTGAATGAAGCTCCTACTGTTTTTACAACGGACATATATGTTGACGAAGGAAGTGCAGCAAAGGTGAGCTTATCCAGTGTAATTACTGTTGCAGATGAAGATATTGTCGATACTTTCAGAGTGTCGCTCATCTGGTGCGGCGAACAAGCGTGCCCATTTCAGTACAATGACACAACGATAGAACTGGTGATTTTGTCCGCACTGGACTACGAGGAAAAGAGCGTTTATGTGCTCACTTTTGAAGTAAGTGACAGTGGGTTCCTTTCTGGCTACGCAAATTTGACTGTTTTCGTTCGAGATGTAAACGAGCCTCCAATAATTTTTGATGCTGCACTTGCATTGCGTGAAAACATGCCTGACGGTTCTTATGTTGGCCAACCTGTTGCTGGATATGACCCGGACCACGCTGGCAACATCGAATTCAATATTGCTTCTCAAAGCATTGATGGTTGCTTACAAATTGGAACAAAATCTGGACAAATTTCAGTCTTGAAAATGTCCTGCTTTGACTATGAATCTTTCCTGTTTGATGACCTAAAACCTCCTACCTTTCTTATAGCTACACGTACACAAGGCGACGATCAGATAAACATCACGGGGACTAACTTTATTAGTGAATCGAAAAGTCATACAGTTGTCGAGCTACTATATACAAGAAGTGCCGTAGGGTCATTCAAATTTTGGACATCACTAAACAAAGCTTTGGTTGCACGTGTAGATGTGTCGGGAAGGTTATTTTATGCTGTAAACACAACTGAAGAGCAAGTGCCAAATAGCAATGCTGTCATCGGAACAATTACGTTTGAGTTTCCACGCCTGAACGCAAAACAAGTTCTCGATGTAAAGTTCAGAAACACTGACTGGTACCGAATATTTGACGTGGTAAAGTTGAAAAAATCTTTTGAGGTGGTAGTTTCAGCTCATGATTCGTCAGTGGAAATGTTATCATCCCGCAAAGCTTTTGAAATCGAGTTATTGGACCAAAACGAGCCTCCAGTCTTGCTTTCCAACACGTCACTTCAAGTGATTGAGAACGTTCCGGTGGGCACTCAAATAGAACCTATATTAGAGTCGCTGTTTGACGACCCTGAGGGATCCACGGTATTGGTTTATTCATTGGTTGCCCAAAGTATCCCAGGAACCTTTTATTTTGATTCCTCAACTGGTTACATACATGTGGGGAGTCAAGGGGTAAACTTTGAAGAAAAAGCAAGTCATTCCCTTAACATCTCAGTTCTGGATGGAGATATTACCGCGATCTATACAATTGCAATTGCAGTGGTAGATGCAAACGACCCACCGAATGCAACATGTGCCCATATCCACATTAGTGAAAGTGCACAGGTCAATACGTTGATACCAGGAAGTGTAGTTGTCACTGACGAAGATGTATACGACAAGGCTTTTACCTACCGTATCCTAAACGAAACACAAAGATTATCGATTGACGATGGTGGTCAATTAATTCTAAAGCAGTTACTAGATTATGAATCTCAGCAATTTTTTTTCGTTTCGGTGGAAGTTAGTGATCACGGTGGATTAAGTGGGGACTGCTTGATGTTGGTGGAGGTAATTGATGTCGATGAACCCCCTTCTGGACCATCATATTACAATGGTTCCGTTTATCAAAATGCGCCTTTGGGGCATCAAATTCTAAAAATGGGAATGCAAGACCCTGAAGGCAAATCGCTTATATTCTCAATTATCACATCGTCAGTCGACCACAATAAGTTCGCGATTTCAGATGAGCAAATTCTATACGTGAAAAATACTAATACCATCTTAACTTCTGCCGAAGCCGTGCTATCTATTGAAGTGGGAGATGGATATAATCGAGTGCAGATACTCTGTTCGCTCATAATTCTGGCTGACCCACCCCCGATTCAATGTGTGGAGAAGGGACAAAGCTTGTCGGTGTCAGAAAACGCTGTGGGAACTACAGTTGGGCAAGTTCAATTTTTGCCGTTGTTGTATTCACCATTTGGGTTCTCTCTACAAAATTCATTGGTACCATTTTCGCTAAATACTACGACTGGAGAGGTTATAGTAAATGACCTGCTACCTCTTGACTATGAACAACAATCCGGCTATTCTTTAACCTTCGCAATATATTATTCCTCAACGAATTACATTATCTGTCCGATGGTGATCCGCATACTCGACGTTAATGAGCCACCAACTTGCGTTCTCCAGACAGCGTATATCAGCGAGAATCTTGTTGGATACAATGAATGGATGCTGCAGAGTAATGCTGTGGACCCCGAAGGTGAATCTTTAACCTTCACTATGAACGCGAATGGAGTTTTTTTTACGAACTCAAGTGGTTCAGTTTTCGCAAGAGATTTATCACTGATTAATTACGAAGCAGAACCGTACTACGCGTTGACTATATCGGTCAGTGACGGTGCCAACACTGTACAATGCCCGATTATCATTAATGTTGTTGACACTAATGATTGCCCGCAAATAGTGAAACAAGTGCGATTTGTCGACGAAAACAGTGCAATAGGTGCATTTGTTGGTGATACTATATTTGCACGTGATGAAGACTACAATCTTCATGCAGGAGGAAGGATAACCTTCTCTGTCGACTCAGATATTTTCACGATTGGTAAAACATCGGGCGCTTTAGTTGTTGCGAACTCGTCTAAATTGGACTACGAAATTCTTCAAGAAGTTGACCTTGTCGTATATGTTACTGATGATGCAACAAAGCCTTGTACAGCAAGCTCTACGGTTACAGTTTTTATCATAAATGTGAATGAGCCACCGTCAATAGTCATTGGCCAAGTCGGTTCAGTGTTGGAATTTACGAAGGATTTCGCTCAAGACACATCTGTAGCTGTCCTTAATGTGTCTGCGCGTGATCCAGACGAAGGTGATAACCTTTCTTTTGCTTTACTCAGTAGCAACTCCAGCTATCTGTTCCGGATAGACTCTGAAAGTGGAAGTATTTTTATTACCAATGCGAGGGCGTTTGACTTTGAGACTCGCAATTCCTATTATCTTGATGTGATCGTAACCGATTCAGGTGGGTTGTCAATTACTCAGCAATTGGAAATCCGAGTAGTGGATACGAATGAAGCCCCTGTCTTCATTGTTTTTAGTGGATATATAAACGAAAATAGTCCGGAAAATACTGCTATCTTGAATTCTTTTGACAAAATAGCTGTTGATCCAGAAGGAGATGAAGTTGTTTATCATATCTACGGAGTACGAACAGACTTACCATTTGACTTTAAGAACAACCAACTGGTTGTGTCCAGTGCACAGCTGAATTTTGAAGCAAGGGCGGAGTATACGTTTACAATACAGGCATGCGATTCTAAAGAACTCTGTTCCAATACGCGTTTCATGGTTATCGTCGTCGACGTGAATGAACCACCTATAATTTTTCCAGCACAAATAAGTATCGAAGAAAACACTGTGGAAGGAGCATTAGTAGGCTCCCCAATCGTAGCATCGGATCCCGATGTTGGTCAAAGAATATTTTATAGAATTATAGGTGGTGACACGTATGATCTCTTTGGAATTCAGCCATGCAATGGTCAAATTTACGTGAAACGTTCAAACGAGCTCGACTTCGAACAATTTTCCACATTCCAGATAGTTGTTGCTGTAAGTGATAGTGGTTTGCCACCGCTGACTTCATCAGCTACTGTTCTAGTTGAAATTCGTGACGTTAATGAAGCGCCTATTTTCACAGCTGACTATTCGATAAGAGCCCAAACCAAAAATTCTAGCGCTAACTCCACTGGCAGCTTGACTGGAATGGAATTGGCAACTGCGATTCGATCCGCTAGCCAACCACCGGGGTTCTGCAGTGGTGTAGTTGATAGTGTTGTTGGATTTTCTAATGGAGCGTTTTGTGATGGTGGCTCCCGAGGGCCATATGGTGCTGTGATCGAGTTTACATTTATTCTTCGTGAAGCTAGCAATACGTCATTTCGTATCCTCGCTGGTGTGACAATAAACGCTGTGCTGTTAATTGACCAAGCATTTTATTCTCCACACTCATCATTTCGTCCCGGATTTGACCTGCAATATTGCGATGAAGTAGTTGTTGGTCAATTACACCGAGGAAAACATAACGTGATTTTTCTTCTGTTTTCACCATCAGACAGCCCCATTTCGCTAGAACTCCAGATTAACACTGACGGTTGGAAGCCTATATCTGTGGAAACCTTTAATGAATTTGTCAGTCAAAATATTGAACGGGCCATTGACGAAAACAGCGCGCCTGGTACTGCAGTTGGAGATCCTCTTCAGGCAATCGACGAGGATGAAGATTCGAAGCTCTATTACACCATCATTCAACAAGAGTCCCTGGGCTTGTTTAGCATTGAAAAAAATAGCGGTCAACTGGTACTCAATCAGAACAAGTCGGTTGATTTCGAAACTGGACCATCATATCACGTCCTGGTTGAGGCTAGCGATACCGAATTGTCAAGTGACGTTTGGGTCCTTGTGAGGGTACTCGATGTAAACGAGCCCCCTGTCCTGTCAAGTCCTCAGGTGCTCTCTATAAAGGAAAACTCGAAAGCATATACTCCTGTTGGCAACGCGCTTAAACCTTTTGATCCTGAAGGGGTTACTAAGAATTATGTATTTGAAATCATTTCAACTGAACACACAGTTCCGTTCGAACTCTCTACAACAACAGGGCAGTTTCTTGTTGCTGCAAACGGTGACATCGACTATGAAACACATGCTATTTATCATTTGCAAGTAAGAATTACTGATGATGATGGTTTAACAGTAGGTATCGAAGTAATCATCAATGTCATTGACGTTAATGAAGCACCAGTCGCGTTTGTCAACGTACTCCCGCTACAGGAGAATGCACCTCAAGGAACAGTCGTCGTCCAATTACAAGGATCAGATCCAGAAAACCAGACATTGACGTTCGAGTATACGTCTAACTTTGCTGGTGACATCAATAGCACCTCTTTCCGAGTTGTACATGTGTCTCCGTCTAGCGCTCAGATTGAGGTGCTAAGAGCGAAAATTGATTTTGAACAACAAAAACGCTTCGAGATGGCGGTCACAGTGACCGATACAAGTGAAAATAGTTTATCAACTTCTCAAATATTTACAATATTTGTGATCGATGTCAATGAGCCCCCACAACTTACAGTGCCAACTCCCATCCATCTGAACATTCCTGAAAATACCGCAAATGGCACACTGGTTGGTAGTGCTCTAAGTGGATACATTTCAGATCAAGATGCTGGTGATAGCATAAATATCGTACTCCTATCTTCTGTGCCTTTAAGTGATGTCTTTAGCGTGAGTGGAACTGGTCAGGTATCAGTTAAGAATTCTGATCTATTGGATTACGAGGTTATAACATTTATTCAACTCTCGTGTCAGGCTTCTGATATTGCTGGAAATGCGATTAACTTTCCTGTTAATGTTGAGGTTACAAATGTGAATGAAGCTCCGTATTTTGCGGAGTCTATCGTACAGATCAACATTCCCGAGTCTGTAGGTGTTGGAACCGAAGTGCATCGAATAAATGGTTTGGATCCAGATGGAAATGGAGCCCAGTTACGATACCACATAGCCAACGGCAATTCCAGTGGAGCCTTTGACTTGAGCGACGTAGGGATACTGAACTCATTGCGGAAGTATAAAGCGGTGGAAAAGTTTAATTTGTCAGTCGAGGCAATTGATATGTTTGGAATAGGACTGCCGTCAAGAACAAATCAACTTTTGTTGATTTCTGTCACCAGCGTGAATACACCACCAGTCGTGGATAAGTTCGAGTTTTACGTGAACGAGGATGTACAAATCGGTACCAAAATTGGTCAGGTCTGGGGTATTGATTCTTACGACGGAAGTGTTCTATCATTTTTCACAGTTCCTGAAACTGATCGAATTCGCTTTCATGCTGTAAATAAAAATACGTCGGATGTGTATGTGTGGGCACCTGCACTAGATTTTGAAACTGAACCCTTTATCACCTTCGTACTGTGCGCAATGGACGACGGAGCGAGGAATGATTACGTTGCAGTAATGAAGGGATGTGGAAACTTTACCATATTTGTTGTTGATGTCAATGAAGCTCCCAAATTTGATTCTTTTGCTGGAAACGCTCGAAAAATTACAGAGGCAGCTGAGTTCGACGACGGCGTTACTGGAAACCTTCATTATATGACCAACGCAGGATTATTTTTTGGCAATAATTCTCACGATCTACTAAACGACCGAAGATTTAGCTTTGTATTTGGTGAACTAGACTTCAGCGCGGCTTTGAGCGTACGCACGAAGACTGCTGGAAGAAATATTTTACGTCTACAGGGATCTACAAATAACGATTACTTTGAAGTATCCATAGGAAGCGGCGGGAGTTTAAAAGTTTCGACCCATTCTTCATCTGTCGAAAGCAACCAAGTCGTATCGGATGACACATGGCATTACATTGCTATCATTTATACTATCAACGACCTTACGGTTAGGATATATATCGATGGAAATCTTGACACTGCCTCGTTAATGCTACTTGGTCCACCAGTTCTCGCTGAGCACGCAATTCTATCGTCATACCCCGATTTATTCAAGGGATGGATTTCTAGATTTCATTACTTTGCTGGTGCAATATCTACGACTCAGATGAATGAACTTGCTGCATACTCAGGTACGAAACAAGCTCTGCAACATGGAGGCGAGTTCTAGTCTAATTTAATTTATCGTTGTTTGCAGTACCAAGTTTCTTTGTTGTAACAGATTCACGCGTTGACCCCGTTTCCCAAGACGAGGGATTCAAATACTGTGCTAGCAAGGGGTTACGTCTCTGTGACAGGATGGATTTTGAATCGCTATGTGTTGACCCGCAGTACAGTCCTACAATATTTCCTTCAGCCAGCCAGGGACCGATGTTGGCACGCGCTTGTTTCAACAAAGTGATGAGGGCGGAGCAAAACGCAGGCAATGCCCAACTTGCGTGTTGTTCAAAATGTACGTTAATATTCGATACTAAATTGCTGCGTGCTAATATTGTGAACTCGTACGTTTTTGTTCCAAATAGATGCTGATAGCAAACTTATTGGTGAGTTATCCCGACCAATCCTCAAGACAGATGCATTGACAGCAAGCAGTTTTCTGTATAACACCAAAACTCACGGCTACGGATATGAGGGGCTAAGTGTCATCCGCAGTGACAACGTCAACGGTTCTTGGTGCCCAGGATCTGCATCGCCCACTGAGTGGGTTCAAGTCAATTTTCCAAAAGCAACAGTAGTATCCCGAGTTGAAATATATCCGGGCATCGATATGAATGGAAATGCAGGTTATCTGGAAGCGTTTCAGATATCCTGGCGGCGTTCAAGATCTGAAGAGTTTTCAATTCTTTCAGATAACTTTGATGCGACCATAATTTTTGCTGCCCTAAACGCTGGAGAGGGAAACCCAACCAAGGCTACGATTGTTATTCCCAATGTAATTGCCACGGATATACGAATTATTCCAACGAGTTGGACTGGTAGTACGTGCTTGCGGCTCGAGCTATACGGTCCTGACTCAGGTAATTGTTCGTTATGTTGCATGATGAGCTATACTCCTAACTCGGATTATTTTGTATTGACAGATTTCCAAGTATCTGATCCACTAAACGCAGTCGACGAAGACATGAAGCAAAGTATTTATTTTCGCCTTCGTGAATCGGATCGACCAGCTGGTGTTCAAATCGACCCTACGTCGGGGTCTCTTTCTGTGCGGAGACGATGGATTGATTTTGAAATGCAACAATCATTGTGGTTCACTGCTGATGTCTACGACGAAATGGGTCTCAGTGACAGCATCATAGCAAAACTTGATGTAGTTGATGCAAATGACGCTCCAACAGCGATGTCAACAATTTTCGAATTGGTTGAAAATCCTAACAAAGGTTCCATAATTGGCAAATTTGTCACGAAGTCGGTAGAAGTGACAGAAAATTTGGGTGCTGAAATTGTTGGCACTAGGTGTCCATTTTCAATTGATCGACTGTCAAACCAACTGGTTGTGCAGAACACAACCGAATTTGATTTTGAGACTAACGCAGTCATTTCCTGCGTTATAGTAGTGACGGATGACGCACCATTACCACGGTCGATGTACACTACCATTTCTATTCAACTCACGGATATGAATGAAGTACCGGTGATTGTTTCAGGACAACGTGGTTATATCAGCGAGAATGGAGCAAAAGGGGACTCGGTTATGATAATCCAAGCGACCGACCCTGACACAAATCCAACCTGGTCTTCTTTTCGATTTAGCTTGCTTAATTGTAGTGATTTCGCAGTAAACTCCACGACTGGAGAGGTTTCTATACTCGTACCGGGAGTGCTTGACTTTGAAACAGACTCTGAACTCACTGTTCAGGTTGAAGTGACGGATGCTGGTTTTCTGACAGCACAATCTGTGGTCTACGTATCAGTACTGAATGAAGAGGAGGCTCCTCATGTGCCCTTGTATTACAATGTAATTGTGCCAGAGAATGGAGCGGTTCCTCGGTCTCTACTTCTCGTTAATGCTACTGACCCAGACAGACTATCTCAAGAGGAGTTGACGTTTTCACTCATGGAAAATATTTACGAATTTGCACTTGACGAAATTACCGGAGAACTGATTCTACTCAAACCGCTGGATTACGAATTCCGTCACTCAATAAATTTGACGATTAATATTGCAAAGCGTGAAACTACTTTGAACGTGAACTCTACGGTATATATTGTGATAGAAGACCTAAACGAACCACCTGAATTGGATACGGGGACTAAAATTGAAACTGCAGCCGTAGAAAATATGATAAAGGACTCACTGGTTGGCGTTTCTCTGTCCTCTTATGTTTGGGACCCTGAGAATAATACGCTTAGTTACACATTAGACGCTTCTGAATTCTCATCATATTTTACTTTGGATGGTTGTACAGGACAGTTACGATCCAACCAACCTCTGGATTTTGAAACGATGCCAAGAAAAATTACCCTGTCAGTATCTGTTTACGATTCTAGCAAAGCTCGACTACGTGTTCCTGTTTCAATTGACGTTCTTGACGTAAACGAACCACCAGTGCTTGCTCAAACTCAGTACATGCTAGCAGTTGATGAAAATGCAAAGAGTGATACGGTGGTAAGCATGGTTACAGCTTCTGATCCGGAAAATAACCGATTGGTTTACTCCATCAAATCTACTGATGACATCAACTTTTTTTACATCGATTCAATGACGAGTGAAATATTGGTGTCCTCCACTGCTGTGCTAGACTACGAAACGCGGACTTCATATAGATTTCAAGTTTGTGCTACCGATGGTCTGTTGGAAACCTGCGCATCCGCGCTTATAAATATCCTTGATGTTAACGAACCGCCATCTTGCCAGTCCCAAACACGATTTGTAAGTGAAAATAGTCCGATTGGGACAGTTCTAACTCCCCCAATTGAAAGTATCGATGCAGATGCGAAAGATCTGGGCTTATATCCTATCCTTTCTCTCATCGACAATGAAGGAGTTAGTGGCTTTCAGTTTAAAAATGCGTCCATTGCTCTGCAAGGCCTGTTTCTGGACTACGAGGCACTAGATATGTATCAATTCCAATATTCTGCATGCGATATTACAGGTGATTGCAGTACGTGCAACCTTACCATCTACGTTACCGATGTTAATGAACCCCCAGTAATTTTTAGCCAAAGCATTGAAGTGAAAGAAGGCACGAATGGTTCATTCTACAACGTTCAGGCTTATGACCCTGACTTTAATCAGACGGGTAATCTTGTGTACGAAATAATTGATCAATCTCTTTCTGGAATGCTCTCTATAGATCCTGGAAGCGGGTTAATCAAGGCTGTTGATCCAAAACGCCTGGATTTTGAGACTGTAGAACTTCATCGAGCATGGATCAACGTGCGTGTGACGGATAATGGAGCCCCCCCGCTTAGTTCGACTGGACATGTAGTAATTGATATTCAAGATGTTAACGAGGCTCCCACGAGTACTAGCATGATATATGTATCAGTTCCGGAAAATGCAACCATTGGAACTATTGTGCTGTCGTGGAAGGTTCAGGAGGAAGACTTCGGCCAGAAATTACTATACCACGTTCTAAATGATGTGTACGCTGGTGTTATCAGTTTCCGTGACACAGGCAGCCCTGACATTACTTTGGAAGTCTTATTAAACTATGAAGTTTTGTCACGATACGAGATGACACTGCAAGCTTGTGATCCCTATGCGATGTGCACAAATACACTTCTCCGAATAACGGTTGAGGACTGCAACGAGCCTCCATCTTTTTTTCTCCAAACCAATACATATCTTAATTTTTCAGTGGCTAGTCATGCTACTTCAGGAACTGTGATAGGCGTGTTGCAGGCTGCTGATCCGGATTATGGGGACGTATTGTCATTCTCTCTTTTATCCTCGACAACTAAACTCACAGCCAACACCAGAGACGGCGTTGTAGTATTTGCTGTTAATCAACAAACTGGTGAACTGAACGTGGACTCCACAGAAAGCGTTCAGCTACTCCAAGCAGGTTATATCTTTATTCTAACGGTGAAAGTGACCGATTTGATGCAACTCGCAGCAGTTACCACAATTACTGTTAATGTGGTAGCAGATAACGCACCGCCATTCTGCCAATCGGGCTTCTCAGTCTACATGGATGAAAATGCTGCAATTGGTACTCTTGTTGGCTTGCCGTTATCTTCCTATGTGACAGATACTGATACTGGAACAACTTTCGCCTTCTCGTTGCAACATCCATTCCTTACGGTACATCCGAGTACTGGTCAATTATCTGTGAGTTGCGAACTTAACCTCGACTTTGAGTCGGACACACTTAATTCAACGACAGCTAGTGTAGTAGTGACCGATGACGGTGCATACCACAATGGGCTTGGTACGCTGAGTACAAGTTGCATAATATTCGTAGCAGCGAGAGATGTCAACGAGATGCCCATGACGATGAATCTATCTCTCACCACCTCAGAAGGTATGAGCATAGCAACGTTTGCTTCCTGTATGGTTTCTCACAACTTTTAACATTTGTCATGCATAGGTACTAATTCTAATCCATCGCGCGTTCTACCGACTGAAATGTTTACGTTTCCCATTCTTTCACCTCAATCTGACTATACTGTCCGAAAGACGGCCACTGGAAGATATTCGATAAACGCTTCTAGTAAGACGCTTCCGTTGGGGTACGATTCTTTAAGCCAGAGCTCAATTGGAGTGGTATTCCGGTTTGATGGTATCCAGCTTCCCGAAGTGATAGATCGCATCTCGCTGGCACGATTGCGCCTCACGGTTCCGTCTGGAAAAATTGGTCCGTTTTCTCTCCAAATTCGTGTAATTAGCGATCCTAGTACTTCGTGGGATAGTAGTCAACCATTGGAAAGCTATGGCAGACCAGCATTTATTTCATGGACCGTTGAAAAGGAAGTGACCGCTTCGATTATTTGGTCACCATCCATTGCGACGATCCTCGACATGATAATGACGGATATTTTGAACACTAGCACTATAACATTGCTTATCACGGGAGGGGGAATAGGCGAGGTGAACGCCTTTGATCGCGGTGCTACGAATGCTGCCGTTCTTGAAGTCACTGTAGCCCAAGGTAAGATTTATTGTCGTAATATGCATGTGCAATGATATCACTAACATTGTCTTTTGCACATGCACAACACAAAGTCTCTCGAGTGATCCTTACTGATGGCATAGTCCCATATTCTGATCCAGACGCTCAGGACAACGCAGAGTTTGGAATGATACAAAGTGGTTCTCAGCATCCTGTATTTTTTGTGGACAAAATCACTGGCGAGATCAGTGCTAATATTGATCTACTGGACTATGAGGTACAGAACAGCTATGAACTTTTGATCTCTGTAACGGACAAGCTGGGACTATCTACCGTGTCAGTAGTTAACATTGATATCACAGATGTGAACGAAGACCCCGTTGTAAACGGTGAAATATGTTATGTGGAAGAAAATACTTCTGTTGGAACACCAATTTGCGCTGTCAGAGCTTCCGATCCTGACAGTTCCGAATTAGCAGCGGGAACTTTGGTGTACTACATCGCTGATTCTCTTGATATTCAGTCTACTGTCTTTCATATCGACCCAATTTCTGGGATATTACTCGTGGCAAATTCAACCTCTCTCAACTATGAAATTAACCCCCAGTTCGTTGTCACTGTCTGCGCGAGAGATGGAGGAAATCCACCCTTAAACGATTGCAACATTGTTACAGTTAATATTATCGATGTGAATGACGCACCTACGGCAATTTCGCCACAGGCATGTGAGATGGACGAGTACGCGTACGATTTGGATGATCAACAACTGGGTCAATTTGTTGGTGCGACTGTGTGTAATCTCACGGTTCTGGACGAAGATTCTACTGGTGCAACAAATGGCTCATGGAAGAATCACTTCTGGCAGATTGTACAAGCCGACTTTAACTGCCCGTTTAACATTAGTACTGAAGGCCAGATCGTGGTGAAGAATCCAGGACAAATCAACTACGAAGAACAAAAAATATGGCGTTTGTTGATCAAAGCAATAGATTTCGGAGGCCTGTCTAGCCCTCAACAGCTGATCGAGATTTTGGTTAGGGACATTAACGAAAGACCGCAGATACTCGCAACTACGTTTTACATCGACGAAAACTCACTCGCGGGTACAACGGCAATGGGAAACTTAACAATATTTGACCCTGATATAGTCCAAAATGGGCAATCCGACCGTGGTATCGCGAGCGTCGTCGGCGAGATCGATATGTTTGACGTTGTGAACAATATAATCCAGTTAGTGTTTGATGGGCTAGATTTTGAAACAAAATCTTCCTATTTTATTCCGGTTGTGGCGATAGACGGATCTGGAGCGAAAAGCAAAATTCAAAACATAAACATTATGATCAACGATATCAACGAAGCACCGACTATCGAACCCATGCAGCTTTCAATTTTGGAAAATCAACCTCCTTTGACCAAACTTCTGCCTGCTATTCATGCTTCCGACAGTGACGGAAATACACTTTCCTTCAGTATAGAGTCAGAGACTCCAAAAGCCGCTGTTGCACGAGCTCCAATTACATTTGGAATTGATACGACAACTGGTGTTTTATTTCAGCAAACGGCCAACCTAGACTACGAAGAAACAAATGAGTATGTTTTGGCTGTAAAGGTACAAGATAACGCTGGACTGTTTTCTATTTCCAATGTCACTGTAACTATTGGTGACATCAATGAAGCTCCCAACATTCGGGGTCATTCTGTAAGCGTTCGTGAAGATGCAAATGTTGGTACTCTTGTCGGGCAAGCCTGTTCTACATTTTCCTCAGATCCTGACATGAAAAATGGGCACGATGTGCTTACTTTTACACTGTTGTATGATAACCAATCTACCTTCTTAATCGACTCGAAATCCGGTCAAGTGACAACTTCGACGCCTCTCGACTTTGAAACAGTGTCCACCTACAATTTGCGTGTTCGTGTGACAGACCACAGTGGATTGTTTGATGAAGCAGACTTCACTATCACGGTAATTGACGTCAATGAACCACCTGCTATTAGTGTATTCGACATTTTCGTGCCAGAGAATTTAACACCAGGATCTGCTGTTGGAGATCCAATTCTGGCGATTGACCCAGATACAGAATCCGTACTTAAATACGATCTTGGAGGCACTAGTGCGCTTATAACGGCCTGTGTCAGAATTGATAGCATGAGTGGACAACTCCTACTGAAATCGGATTGCTCGTTTGACTACGAGTCCTCAGCAGGAAGCACTTTGTCTGTCATTGTACGAGTTTCAGATGGTGAGTTCACTGTGTCTACAAAAGGTTTAGTTTATATTATCGACGTCAATGAGCCGCCGGCTCTAAGCATTTCCGTACCAACACTCTTAGAAGAGAATTCCCCAGAAGAGGTTGTTGTAACTCGTATCTTGGTCCAAGATCCCGACATAGACGAGCATCATCAATTTTGGGTTTGTGAACAAAGTGACGCTAATGCCTTTCGTATTCAACAGATTGGGCTGCACAACGCAGAAATTGTCGTTCAAAACTCAACGGTGCTGAATTTTGAAAGAACCCCTTCACTTTGGATAGATGTGTGTGTTCAAGACAAAGGCAACTTGACTGCAAGAATGCGGTATACGATTAACCTTGTAAATGTGTTTGAGCCACCATACTTCGTACAGGAAGTCATTTCGTTCACAGTAGAGGAATCTATTCAGGCTGGGAGTAACATCGGATCCCCGCTGTCTCGTTTTGTTGTCGACGAAGAAAGTTTGAATATTGTCGTAGGATATTCTCCTGAAATGAATGTCGTAAACAGTACGTGTGATCGCCGTGCATCATTTTCTGTCAACTCATGGGGGCAAATTAGCCTCATAACTGGAAAATTGGATTACGAAACAATTCCGACATGTGTGATCTATGTTGTGCTCCCTGTCACGAAAATTTACAATGCGAATACCTCAGCATTACCTCGGGCAGATACCATTGCCGTGATTTTAGTAATAACTGACGTGAATGAGCCCCCCACCTTCTCGCAAATGTTGTATGAATTTGGAGTTGCTGAGGCGGCTGACAAAGGTTCTTTTGTCGGAATCTTGCCAGCTTCCGACGTAGACGACGGTACAGTGTTATCGTTTGAATTACTGAATCCAGAAGCTGGGTCAGAGGGAATGTTCGTGATATCAGCGTTAGGTGTGATCACGCTTCAAGGCTCACTAGACTTTGAAACAAAGCGATTATACAAATTATCAGCGCGTGTGCAAGATGAGAACGGGGCCTATGGTGACGCAAAGATCATTGTCAGTGTCACAGACAGCAACGAACCCCCAGTGTTTCAAGCAAACCATTACAATTTTTATATCAAGGAAAACGCACCAGTGCAAGCATTCGTTGGAGATGTTATTGCGATCGACAGTGATACGTATCAAAACAAGACCATAACTTACGGTATTGCATATGGTAATGACTTAAGTGCTTTTTCAATACTGTCACTTGCTGGAGATGGCAGAATATTGGTCAGCTCACAAGAAGCCCTCGATTTTGAACGTCAAGTAGCGTATACCTTGCTAGTGACGGCAACCGATAGCAGCTCAGGTGGATTGTGCGGTTCCACGACGGTGTCAGTAACAATTGTGGATGTTAATGAGGCTCCACACATGCAGCAACAAACCCTTTATATTCCCGAAGATGCTGTGATTGCGACCACAGTATCGGTGTCACCAACGCTTGACGCAACCTTTAAAGGAAGGGACATTGCGTCAGATCAGGATGCTAATGACATTTTGACATTTGCAATATCTGACACAACATACACATTTGATGTAGACCCTGTATCAGGTGCTGTTGTATCGAAACAATTGCTGAATTTCGAGAGAAAATCGCAGTATTTGATTTATTATACGGCAATGGATAGCGGCAACCTGTCAGCAACAACAATGATAGAAATCATCATTTTGGACCGAAATGACCCTCCAATTATCTCCACCATTGCGTTTTCACTCGCTGAAAATCCAGTTCGAAACGCTGCCATTGGCATTGTTCGTGTGGTTGATGAAGACTATGACCAACAACATTATTTTACGTTGACTGAAACCACATTCGTTTTGTGGGACAACTCAACGGAGACGAGATTAGACAATGATGTAGTTTCTGTTGGATTATACTCTGGTTCACTTCAAGTTGTGAACGATACGATATTTGATTACGAGACGATTCGAGAGGTAATCATAGTTGTAACCGTTAGTGACGATGGCAAACCTATTAGACAAGCTGTGGAATCACTAACGATCCTTGTGACGAATGAGAATGAGCGATGTGGATTTGTCGAACCAATAATAACTATATCAATTCCCGAGAATGAGATTGGTGTTGCTGGCCAAGCACTTGCAGTTGATCCAGACTCAAATGCATCAGTAGCGTGGGGTTCACTAAGCTATTTTATGGCTGATGACGGAGTACGAAATGAGGTTGTCTCTGTTTTGGACACTGGTGAAATCCAGGTGAAAATCCCATTGGACTTTGAGATTCAACGCAAGGTTTCATTCAAGGTAGCGGCCGTTGATTACGGTGGGTTAGCTTGTTTTGCTACAGTTCAATTAGTGGTAGAGAATCGCAATGAACCTCCAGTTATTCAATCTAGCCATTTCTGGGTACCAGAATCAGTGGGTAGCAATCTGAACTGGGTGCGTACACATGACGGGAACCAAGCTCGAATATCGTTTTGGGACCCAGAAAACGACTCTGTGACGCTATCACAGCAGTCGTCAGACTTCTTTTTGATTTCAGAAGAGGGATTGATTTCGCTGGCGATGCCCGTCGATTACGAAGTGAAGCTGTATTATGACCTCCTAGTTATTGCTGAAGACGCTTATGGGCTACAGACAAGTTCCCTAATTCGCGTTGATATTGTAGACGTAAACGAGCCTCCGATATTTACGCATCAGCCGACAATGATTATTGCTGAAGATGCGTCAAGAGGATCTATCGTGGGACAGATTGGGGCTGCGTATGATCCTGACGAATATGACATGGTCTCCTATAAACTTGTATCTGCAACAGATCGCAAGGGTGCATCCGTTGATATCTTCACGATTCACTCATGCGATGGAGAAATTCGCGTAGGGACTTTAAATGCTCTCGATTACGAGACAAATGATCTTTTCGTGCTTTTGGTGAGTGCAACCGATCGCGCGGGTTTAGAAGTAGTTTCTGATCCTGTTCAAGTGGAAATTTCAGATGTCAACGAGGCACCTCAGTGCCAAGATGATACACTATCTATCTTAGAAAATGCTACGGTGAATGACTTGTTTGGTCCAATTAAATGGCGTGATCCGGATTCGATCACCAAAAACAAGATTACGCTTTTTGAGGTGACCAATGACCCAAATGAACTTAGTTATGGATTACTCGAGGTTCATCAGAGTGACAATCAATATTGGATCGCATTACAGCGCTCTGGGAGCCTAAACTATGAAGCGATAAACACTTTTACAGTCACCGTAAGAATTGGTGACAGCTTCGTTTCCAGAAATGACTCCTCAGAACCTACATTAGTATCTTCCTTGTCAACAACATGCTCTATTATAATTCATGTATTAGATGTGAATGAACCACCAATTGTTGCAAGTGTGACCAAAAGAGCAATTGAAGAAAACACAGCACTTTACGTCTTAGTGGGTTTGCCAATTGAAGCAAGCGATCCAGATGCATACGATGTTCTGGGCTTCTCGATTGTGTTTGAGCAAGATAACCCAGTGCCATTCGCGATTGAGTTTAGCACAGGTCAACTACGTGTGACAGGTCCTTTAGATTATGAAACACAAGCGGTGTACACATTTAACGTCACAGTCGAAGATAGGGCATTCAACTTCATAACGACATTGGTAGAAATCTCTGTGGTAGATGTCAACGAGCGTTCTCAACTACCTCGAAACTGTTTCGTTCGCGAAGATGGTACAGCTGAAAATCGATACGACGAAAACCAGCACATGTGCCTTCAAGCAAGAGAAGATCTTGAGGTTGATTCTTTGCTACACGAATTTGAAGCTGTTGATCCAGACAGCAACCAACGTTTGATTTATACTGTGGATGACACGGTAAATCCCTTTGTTCGAGTTGTGCAAAATAGTGACCGAAGCTGTAAACTCATATATAGTCGAGCAATCTTCGACTACGAAGATGCACATATGCAACGGGTACAATTAACCGTCACAGATACAGGCAAAGGCTTTCTTTCTGATACAGTGATGGTTTTCATCTTTATTCTGGATGTCAATGAACCCCCAGTTCCGATTCAAGCATCAACATTAAATATTGCAATTACAGAAAATTCTCCAAGTGGACAGTTGCTAGGACAACTTCGAGGCATGGATCCTGAAGGAGATCCATTTGATTTTTTTCTTCAAGATACTACACCAATCACAAATGCAGTTGCAATTGATCCTGACGGTTTTGTTTTCACAACTGCAGTTTCTCTTGACTACGAAATGTTGGTAAAAACGAATGTTGAGCCAAAACTTACAGTAAGAGCTGTAATTACGAGTTTGGATGATCATTCGACATCATTCAATTTTTCTATACTAGTGGTAGATACCCCAGAACCGCCCATATTTGGATCTATACAGTATGATCTTGCGGTTCATGAATTAGCAAGTGGAGGGACTCTAGTGGGTGTGCTCCAAGCTACCGACCCGGACTTGAATGATGCACTGCAATTTGCTTGGGATGTGACCGATCCTGCTACTAGTGTAGCAAGCAGCCTGTTTGCAATTGATGCTAACTCTGGAATACTCTTTCTGCTTCAACAAGGCTATCTTGACTCAGAGACGACTCCAATTCTCACGCTCAAGGCACTAGTAACTGACTCAACAGGCTTGACAGACTCTGCGAGAGTGAAGATATCAGTTGTGAACGACAACGAGGCGCCCATTTGTCCTTTAATGCATTGTTGGGCTCTTGAAAATTCTCCAGGTGTTTTCAAAGGGATACCTGGTAGCCAAGGCACATGTCAAGTGGAAGTACAAGATTTGGATATTGGTCAGGAACACACATTTCAATTAATATCCAACGCAGATAGCCGTACTTTTTCCATCGACTACGCAACTGGGGCTGTGCAATTTGCACCGGATCAAAAGAATTATGCTAACTTTGAAGTGCAAAACGTTTACCACCTCCGTTATCAAGTGAGTGATAGTCCAGATCTTGGTCCACCTCTAACTTGCAGCAACGAAATTCTGATAAGTATTGTTGATATTAACGAAGCACCCACAATTCAAGCAATGCCATATCTTGCTGTAGCAGAGATGAGCGACGCGGGAACAATAATTGGCACTGTTGATGCAACTGACGAAGACAGCGATGATGTCTTGACGTTCTCTTTGCAAGATACGTCCTATTCACCATTTACTCTCGCTGCAGATACGGGGATTATCATGGTAGCATATGCGTCCATGATTAACTATGAAGTAGCACCAGCATTGTCTATGAACGTAGTTGTGACCGATCGCGAGGGGCTTCGAGCTACCGCAACATTACTTGTCACTGTGATAAACGTAAATGATCCACCTGTGTTACAGACAGCGAACTTTACAGCGAACGAGTATACATCAGCGAAGCATAATGGTTCAAGTAGTGTGCGAAACTTGGAATTGCTGGGATCTATTCATTGTTTCGACGAAGATGCCGATGATGAACTGTCCTTTGCGCTACTAATAGATACGGCCATTTTTGTAGTCGAAGCAAAAAGCGGAATGCTATATGCCGAAACGATATATCTTGATTTCGAGATAGAACGCATGTATGAATTAACTATCCAGTGCTCAGACGGACAAGCAAATGCTATTTCAACAGTTTGGGTGTTCATTAACAATATCAACGAAGCTCCCACTGCTGTTGCTCAAGTATTTCGTGTCAATGAAAACACGCCGAGTGGAAGTGGGATAGGCATTATCAAAACGTTTGATGCTGAGCGCGATGACGGGAATTTCTTGACGATTGCTGCTTCTCAAGTAAGTAGCAACGCAATATACACATTACAGGATAAAACCCATGTGTTTTCGGACACTTCGGACTTTGAGTGGATGATTATCCCGGACAAATTTATTAATGCTTTTTTCGTTGCCACCCCAGCATCAGTGCCATTGTCAAATGCAGTTCTGAATTTGGCGAGTTCAGGAGATTTGCTATTACTGGTTGAAGCAGATTCAGATGATAATAATATTCCAGATTGGATATCTCAAAACTCCTTCGTGAAATTAGAAGGGCAAGTGATTACTGCTCAAAGTAGCACACGTTCAATCGCTTTTGATGTTTACATCCTAGCAGCAATAGACGGAGATTTTATGGTCCCTGACACAACTGATTCCAGCTTGCTATACATATTTGGCGCTTATCCTTCATCATTGGAGTATTTCATTCATGGACCCAGAAGTGATTGGTTTGATGTCACATCGTCTGGCGAGTTACAACTAATTGCTTCTAATCTTGATTATGAGGCTATTGATGCTGGTGATCAACCGGTTCAATTTGTTCTGAGCGTCGTTGACAGTGGGGGCCTACTGGGAGAGGCTGCAATTTCCGTCTTTGTGGATAATGTTAATGAGGCACCAATCATCACTAGTTGCTGTTTTGAAATCGACGAAAACCCTGATGTTGGTACGATGATTGGTGAACTCACAGGACATGACGTGGATGCATCTGATCAACTCACCTATCAATTAGCATTTCCATCTTCATACATTTCAGTAACACCGGATGGTAACTTGTCTGTGAGTAACAACTCACTTTTCGATTTTGAAAGAAATTCTTTGGTGATGATTCGCGTCCGTGCTACTGATAAAGGTGGTTTGTTTAATGAACGAGAAATTCAGATTAAAGTTTTGGATGTGAATGAGCCACCCATTCTGCAGCAGTCGTCCTACTCATTTAGTGTGCCCGAGAACTCTGCATCCGGTTTGCCTTTTGGAACGCCAATCCGTGCAGTTGACCCAGATATCGGTCAGACTGAGAACTTACGTTACGAGTTGGTGAATAAGAATAATGGAGGACTACCTTTTCGTCTTGAGAGCTGTTCAGGTCAGCTTGCAGTCCAATGGGATAAGTTAGATTACGAAAGTACAAAACAATACACTTTTGGGGTACGTGTTCTAGATTCGGGTTATATTGTACCTCTGGAGACACAAGCACAAGTTGTGGTTGAAATACTTGACGTGAACGAGGCACCTATAGTTGCCAATTCTGGAGGTCTTAATATATCGGAAAACGCGCCAATTGGAACGTATATTGGGGAAATAATTGCTACAGACCCTGACCAAGAGTCAATATTATCCTTCAGTACCAATGCCAGTGACTATGTTACCATCTCAGAAAACGGTGACCTGTATTCTGTCGTTTCTTTCGACTTCGAATCCATGCCGATGTTCTACGTCACGATCACTATTGAAGACAACGGTGTGTACTGCGACTCCACACTGGACACATCTAAGTGCGATCCAATCTCGACCTCCATTAACGTTATTGTATTGATACGAAATGTCAACGAGCCCCCAACTTTAATGGGTGGCACGTTCGCTATCCTTGAGAATCTCGCTCCGAATTCACTGGTTGGAAAACCCATTCAAGTCATGGATGTAGATGGAACTGTAGGAAATGGCGCAGGGTTTTCTATCGTCAGCGAACTTCCGTCTGAATTTTCAATACGTAGAGATGGCCAGCTTCAAACACTGCTGACCATGGACTACGAAAGAAAATCGGAATATAAACTTGAAGTGGCTTATTTTGACGGTGAATATACGTCCTATGTGGATATCACAATTACTATACTGGACGAGAATGAACCGCCTTCCGTTTCCGGAGGGATAACTGGATCGATTCACGAAAATATGGCTGCGGGTACCACAGTACTAGTCGCTGAATTTACAGATCCCGATCAAAACCCTACAAACATCTTCACGCTCGTGGATAGCTATATGCCCTTCCAAATGGATCAATTTAGTGGGGCTTTGAGCACTACTCGTGCGCTAGATTATGAAGAGGGTCCTACAACTTTCAAACTCAATGTGAGAGTCTGTGACGCGGTCCAGACTGCCCTATGTGGAAGTGGTTATGTCACAGTCAACGTAATCGACGTTCCAGAGGCACCATCAATGAATGATGCTATTTCTTGCACAATTGTGGAGAATACAGCTACGGTTCTATCTGATCAAGATACAGCCCCATGTACATTTATTGCTAGTGATCCAGATAAAGGTTCGTGCTCTTACTATGCTATTGTCGATACCAACTCTCCATTTCAACTGGTACATGACACGATAATGAACGGATCAATTGTGATGGAGGCTCTAGACACATCGCTATGCACAAGTAGTCGAGTGGGGATTGCTTGGATATCATCGTTATTTCCAGACTACGAGATTCAGTCACAATATGTGGTCTCTATCAAGGTTTCGGATGAAACTGTGAAGTCTACTGGCCTTTCAGCCAATAGCCACGTTATCGTAAATGTTATCAATGCCAACGACTGCCCTACACTAGCAGCGTTATCATTCACAGTAAGAGAGCGTTCGCCGACTGGTACGCAGATTGGATATCCACTTCCTGGTAAAGACCAAGATGTGTCTGACACTCTTACATACACAATCGTCGGGACAAACACCACATCTGGCTTGATTGTGATTGACAGGATGACAGGACAATTGATGGTGGCAAAAACACCTACAGGTAGTGAGCTCGTATGTCCTGTACAGTACGATGTAATCGTGTCCGTGACGGATAGCAGCATTGTACACTGCTCGACCAATGCGACCTTCAAAGTGTTTACGACAAAGTCCAACTTTGCACCGGTTTGGCTCAACTCACTACTGCCTTCGTTCGACATCAATGAGGATTCTGGCCAGGGCACTCAAACTGGTAAATTACTGTCTAGTTTTGTCACCGATCCCGACAACGACGCGATTCAGCTCACATTTCAAACGAAGACAGATACGTACTGTGTGGATACGTTTAATCTTGGTTCAACAAACGGCGCTATTACTCTCCGTGTGGGGCGGACCCTGGATTACGAGCAGAAACAATCGTATGTGTGCACAGTAGCAGCGTGCGATCCATCTTTAATGTGCAGTACGCAAGATATCACTGTCAAAGTCAATGATATCAACGAAGCACCGGCTTTCAGCGATCCCGTGTACACTTTCTCAGTAAATGAAAATGACATCGCGAACCTCGCAGTTTCACGTTGCCTCAGAGCAACGGATCCCGATGAAGACGATGGTTACGCTCTTACGTACTCGATATCGTGTCAGAATGCCACTGACTGCTCTCTCTTTTCATTAAACATTGAAAAGGATTGCACCCAGTCTCTGTGTGCCAGAATAATTGTCAAGCAAAGTCTGGACTATGAGGCTCGACGTCGCTACAATTTTAAGCTCACAGCAAAAGACCCTCATAATCTGGTAGCTTTCGCAAGCATTATCATTGACGTTGAAGACGTGAATGAGGCGCATTCCTTCGTTAACTTCATAACGACAAAGTCTGTATCGGAAAACACTGCCGCAGATACAGTACTTCTGCGCGTCAATACCAAGGATCCCGATATTTACTCTGAAACCTTCAAAACAATCCAATATGCGTTGACTTCCGTTTCCCCACCCGGTATAACTCCTTTCACTATCGACGCAACAAGTGGTGAATTGGTCGTGAACGGGTCGATTGACTTTGAATCCATACAAGTACACACCTTAACGATTGAAGCTCGGGATTCAAGTGGTGATAACGCCATAGCTATTACAAAGGACCTGGTTATTACGGTGATAAATGTTCAAGACACCGATGTGGATTCGTTTGAACTTGTACCGTATAGTTCTCGTAATTTGGATACACTTGGTGGGGAAAGGTTCATTCTCAAGGGTACAAACATTGGATTCAAGCAGCGTGGTGCTGGTTCTGTGTTAATCAAGCAGCTTATTGTTCAATATGGTCCATATGGAACAGCTACGCCTTACAATGCAACAAACTGTTCTCTAGTGAACGGAAATAGTGGTGTCGAGTGCATGTCGGCTCCAGGTGTTGGAACCAATCTCTACTGGAATATTACATTAGTCATGAATGTTCCCACTATTGGTGACACAATTTTTCAGGCATCATCTTTAGTTCCATTAGCGTCTTATGGGCTTCCAATTATTGAATCGGTTGTATGCGAATCTGCTTTTCCGACTGACGGCAGTACCTTGAACAACATTATCGTTTATGGGGAGAATTTGGGATCAGAAGAGTTGACGAGCTTAGATGCTCAACCTGTTGTTTTGTATGGCTCCGACTTTGAAGCACAAAACTGCAAGGTATTCACATCGACCGGCAGCGATGTACCCAGTCGCCAATACATTTCGTGTCGTAGTGTCCTTGGCAGTGGTCAGAATCTTCCCTTTACAGTGGTGGTCCGCGGTCAAGCAAGCACCGTAGTTTCTACAGCTTGTCACTATGCTGCTCCTGTTATTACAGCTGTAATTCCTACTGACGGAATGCAAACTTCAGGGAGCGATACAATACTAGTGAATGGGACTGGATTTGGATGCCAGGGTTGTACCAATATCGTAGTGTGGTATACAAACAACCTCCAATCGTTTGAGCTGAATGACTGCAAGGTAACTATTGATCATATTCAATTGGCTTGCTTGTCTCAGCCTGGAGCAGGAGGACATTTTGAATGGCAAGTTTCTGTTCACAACCAACAGAGTGTGCTAACTACTGACACCTCAACGTCTTACGACTTACCTCAAGTTTGGGAAGTGATGGGCTTTAAAGATGTCCCCACTGCAGGAGGGACAGTTTTCCAACTTCGTGGTCAAAACTTTGGTCCTGATGCCGCCGCCTTCGTGGATCCTGTAGTCGAATATTCATTCAATAACGTTACTGTTCTACAAGCTGTCAACTGCAAGCGGAAATATACTGATCCTAAAGTGCACAATTTGATTCAATGTGTATCCGTTGCAGGCAGCGGGTCATTCCACTCATGGCGTGTTACTATTGAGGGTCAAACGTCGTTCTGGGTAACACAAAACACGTCGTACGCGGGGCCAATCGTGAATAAAGTTTTCCGCTTAGATGGCGAAGCAGAAATCAAAACAAGCGGGGACCAAACAGTGGTTATTACAGGCAAGAATTTTGGTACCATGAACAAATCAGTGGTGACAAGTGTGACGTATGGTGTGAATGGAGACGAATTTACCGCAAGGAATTGTGCAATTGTAATCGACCATGAACGTCTGCACTGCGCGACGGTACCTGGTGTTGGTAATCGTCTTGCATGGATCGTCACAATTGATGATTTGACTAGTGCGACGCCAACAATTAGTTACGCGAAACCATACATTACTTCGATAGATGGAGAGGGGGCTGTAAATGCTCGTGTTCAGGGAGGACAGTCTGTAATTATTCGCGGTGGCAATTTTGGGCCAAGTAATGTAGCAATTGAACGGATCTCTTACGGTTCATCAGGGCGCGATTATCATGTGATTGAGGTACTCGAACACAATGATTCTACTATTATTTGCATGACTACACCTGGTGTAGGGGCCAACCTATCCTGGCTTGTATCAGTTGGTGACCAAGAATCAGTTTTGTCGACCGTCACCAGTTCGTACGCACCTCCTATTGTGACATCATTTTACCCATCTGTGGCACTTACTGATGGTTCTACTCAAGTTACCGTTATTGGAGAAAATCTTGGGGTAAATGCGCCGTTTGCGGCATCGCGTATGATGTTCTCTCCACCTCAAACAAGTTCATCTACTTACCGCGTACCTATTATTGCTTTCGGAGATTTCGGTGACAGTAACAGCAGCGAATATGTAGTCGTACGAATTCCTGTAGGATATGGCAGCGGAGCCTCATTGCAGTTTTTGGTCGGAACATCAAGTATCCAGAAGAGCGCGATGATGTCAATTAGTTACGGCCCTCCTTTGATTGACTCGGTGTACACGGACGAAGGCCCGAATGAGTGTCTTCCTTCATGCATTCAACTTAGTGTTACGGGTATCAATTTCTACACCATTGGTCATGTGCTGGTCTCCAAGTACCCTATCACATCAAATAACATTGAGACTGCAAGCTACGAATCCTCTGTGGAATTTTCATCTTGGTCTCACGATACCATTATAGTGCCAAAATACACCGGCCGGCTAGGATATGTGACGATTGTGATCGGCAGAGAAAAGCTTCTTAGCAATTCTGCCCCGTTTAGCTGGGATGATCCGGCCATCCTCGACTGGTACACGTACAGCTCAACGTGTGGAGTGTTGGATTGTTCAACAAGCTACCGTTTGGATGGTGATACGATGCTCTTCCAAGCGGAACCAACCGGTACAACCGGAGTTTTTAACTATTTCTCAGCGACTAATGGCGGAGCTACGCTGAGTATGTATGCTAAATACGTTGGTAGGAATCCCAAAGTTTTTGTCGGAGATAGCACCTGCACCAATGTCGTGATTACTACTCCCGTCCTACCGACAAGTGTAATTTTGTCAGGAGCAATTTCTGGAGTGAGCAATATCCGCTTATTGTCGTGCACTGTGCCGAGTGGTCAAGGAAATATGCTTGCTCTTATTGTTATGCGTGGTACAACACAAAGCAGTTCGAGATATTTCAGCTACATCGCGCCAAGTGTGGATTGGGCTGGAAGTTTTGCAACTTTCGCACCAACATTTGGCAAAGTAGTTACTCTGACAGGGTCAAATTTTGGCACCACGCCAATTATATTAATGACCAGAAGTTCCAACCTTACGATGCTTGTAATCTCAGCATATAATCACTCTCATGTTACAGTGACTATTCCCTCCGGAGAAGGACAGAACTACAGCATAACCTTACACGCTGGGAATCAAGAAGATAGTACCAAATTCAGCTACAATGCTCCGATAATTCACAGTATTGAAATTGAAGATGCTACGACCGCCGGTGGATCAACAATGACTATTACAGGCGAAAATTTTGGAACTAGCGCGCTGTCAGACGACCACACAGTTTTATTTGGAGATATGTTTTCATGCACGATTGATAGTGTTGATCATGAGCTAATTCTTTGTACGACAAGTGAGGGTCAAGGAAGTAGTCACGAAGTGATTGTGACGGTGAGTGGACAGTCGAACGCAGATCGAACGATATTATTCAATTACGACCCTCCCGTTATCTATAACATCAGCAGAAGTGATGGCCCAACTTCAGGATATACCTGCGGATGTATAGATGCAGATCAGCCATGCGCTTCAATTGAACCACCTTTCGAATGCCATTACCTCGAAGCAAGTTCGACGAGTTCATCTGTTGGCAATTATTGTGTCCAAATGTTATGGAATGGAGACACACAGAGAGTGACTGTCACTGCGGTGGAAGATGTATATTCCAGTAACAAACCTGTGTATGTAAGTGCGGCAGACACCAATTTGCAGCTTCTGTACACTGGCGGATTTTGGACATTGTTTCAAAGTGACGAAAGCATTTATCGTGCTAGTAGTTCCACTGCTAGCCCACCTCCGACAGGATGGCTCGATATGAAGGTGAATCCACCTGCAAGTACTTCAACTGTGAAAGTTTACCCAGGGACTTGTTCAAAGGCTGCATCGCGAGCTTGTCCTGCAGGTTCAGAGATGTGTGAGCGTGTTGCAGTTACACTTTCCGGCAAGAACTTCGGTGTGCAAACGCTTGATTGGTATCTCGCGTTAATAAGTACCGACGAAGCGCTTGAAACCATTAATGTCACGAATGCTTACATTGTATACTTCAGCCATTCGAATATTAAGTTTAACTTGCCCCCAGGACAAGGCAATTCGCGACTCATTAACTTGACAATCTCGGAGCTTCAGCTGGTTAACCAATCGATTGAATTTGGCTACCAAGTTCCTGAACTAATCGGGTACAAGACTAATACCAGCAATTTGTCGACTTGTGGTGGCTACACGATGACACTGTACGGGAAGAATTTTGGATCAGCTCGGGCTAAGGTTCTCATTGGTGGTCGCGATGCCCGTATTGACGGACAGAGTTCCCATCCGAAAGCATGCGGCCCTGACACATGTGAATACTCAACGAGTGGTCCCTGTATCGATATCAACACTTTCGTCTGCTATCCGTCATTGTATGATGTGGAGCCAACATTTATATTCATTGATCAATGTAATGACACTACGGGAACGCAAATGATGTGCGGAACTGCCGATCCTGTGCCAAATGTATCTGAAAGTTTTAGAAGTCACTCCGATTATGTGATCGAAACTGCAGTACCTGCTGGGTATGGAGCCGATGTGAAGATCTACGTTATCGTTGACGATCGACCTAGTAACCCGTTGTTGTTCTCATACAACCAGCCAGTAGTGAAAGCTCAAATGCCGAATCAACCCGATGCAAATGGAGCCAACGCTATCACGATCAAGGGCACTGATTTTGGCTGCTTCCCTAATGATGCTATCACCATTTCCTTCGTCTCCCCAGACGAGGTGCAGTCGGTATCACGAAAATTGGGTGCTACCGGCGTCTCCGAGATGCCAACAATATTACAAATTCTTGAAAATGAATCTCGAAGACAATTAGCTGACATCTCGCCTTCAGATGGCTCGACGAACACTAGCATCAACTCAACTGACTCTAGTAACAGTTCAAACGGCATTGTTAACTGGACTAGTGCCTCTGAGTTAGTATGGTATCCACCAAAAACCAAGGCTGGCATCACGAGGATAGTTCTTTCAGTTGGTGGTAACGTCATGTCTCCTACGAGTCAGACACAGCTCAAGTTCCAGTGTAGTCCAGGATATTACCGAACATCTTCGGAGTTCTGCGATGAATGTCCTGAAGGTGCCACGTGTGCTGGTGGGGATGAGATGCCGCTTGCCAAGCCTGGTTACTGGCGTGAAGGTGAAGTTGTTTTTGCATGCGACCCTATGTTCGCATGTTTGGGTGCCAACAAGTGCGCGGAGGGTTACACAGACATCAGATGTGGAGTGTGTGAGACCAACTACCATAAACTCAATTCAGAGTGCAATCTGTGCCCTGATAATAAGTGGGGGTCTGTTGCAATCGTGGTTGTCTGCATCGGGGTGGCATCCGTTGTGAGTTATTTTCTGACACGAAAGGGGGTGAGTCTGGGTTTGTTATCCATCGGTATCGACTACTTCCAGACGCTTTCCATTTTCGGTAATGCCCGAATTGCGTGGCCAACGTCGCTGATCAACTTGTTTGCAACACTGTCTGCCTTCAATCTCAATCTGGAGTTGATTGCACCGGAGTGTTTCTCTTTCCAAGTATCATACGTGAAAAAATGGTTTATCATCGAGATATTTCCATTAGTGATGACGGCCACATCGCTTGGGATTTTTGTTGCACTTTATGCATACAAGCGTTTCATTAAGAGGCGACGCACGCGATTGACATCACACATGCCTCAGTTATTTGGATCAACACTCGTGATGATGTATTACTTGTTCCTGTACCTCACCCGAACAACTTTGGATGTATTCAATTGTGTTGGGACGATACCTTCTGACGGAAATCTCTATATGGTGGCAATCTACACACAGTGCTTTAAGCCGGGTGGGATTCATATGGAGCTTTTTCCGTATGCAGTTCTAGCCTTCGTAGTATACTCGTTAGGTTACCCACTCTTCGTTCTTATTACGCTTTCTCGTAACCGTGCGTTGGTCATGGAGGACCAACTCTTAAGGGCAATGCAACGGGGAACAAGTCGACGAACAAATCCTAACTGCTGGGTGTTCCGCAAGAAATTTTCCAAGCTCTACTATCAATTCAAGCCCGACTATTGGTACTGGATGGTTCTCATTATCTTGCGAAAGTTCATGTTGGCAGGTATTGGTCTGCTTTTCCGTCAAGATCCTGTGTTTCAACTAGCTACAGCGATGTTCGTATTGTTCGTGAATTATGCGCTTCAAGTGCGTTGCCGACCGTATATGAGCGCCTACGAAACACAGCGAGTACTGGCCGACTACGCGAAACGAGTATTGCTGGAAACTCGTCGTGCCAAAGCTAAAGGAGAGCATTATATTCAGCCAGCACACCTTCGTCTAGAAATGCACGCTTCTACAGTTACTGCCTGGAAGAGTGGGCACGGCGACCACGGAGGACATGGCGTAGGTGGAAGTTCAGATTTGTCAACTGCAGGTTTGCGCGGAGCAAATGAAGCAATTCTTGCTTCACAAGAACCGCAAAACCTGGTTGGATACCTTTGGGACCATAATACTGTGGAGGCATGTCTCCTTTTCAGTGCTTGTCTTGTTTTACTGGCTGGTGTCATGTTTGAAAGTGGTCGACTGGGAGACAACGATACTGGATTCACTAGTGCCTCAGCGCAGATGTTGGTTGTCGCCACCACGCTCCTTGTAGCTGCAAGTTGCGTGTACTTTGTACTCGTTCTTATCACGGAACTTGTTGTTGCTCTTCGACCCGATTACTACAAGCGCATTACGCGTGTACAAAAGGTTTTCAGTAGCCCGCGTCGCCATCTCAAGGATGACAATGACATCGACCCAAGTGGAAAGCTCCGAAGCCATCATGTTGGTGACGATGATAGCGATGACAATGATGACGATGAACTCGAGATGGTAGCGACTATGACACAAAACCCGCTGCATTTTAACCGTGCTTTGGCTGGTGCTCGAGGACTTGCGATGCGAGCAAGAGAACGCGACGCACTTGCTGCTCTACAAGACATTCAACGTCGCGGATCTGATCGCAGGCGGAACCAGCCACAACACCAGAATGAAGGCGATGACGATGCTGTTCCGCGTAGACGAAGATCTCAACGTCGGCGAACTACTTCATCAGTAAGTGCTGAAGATCGCCACAAGCGCGATGAGCATCTCA
>PCFV01000154.1:0-53337 GCA_002812785.1 Phytophthora litchii | reverse complement strand
GCAGAAATCGATAAATCTTGGAAAGATATAAAGGAAGTAAAATTCACCCCGTGTTACTGCTCCAACTACATGCGAGTTGGAATAGCGTTTTACAAGAAGGTTTCTCGTGTAGTACAGCATTGGACTATCGGAGCTGGACCATGGCCACGACTCCAGCGCCGACGACGGCCACTAGCGAAGCAACTATCACGTTCCACAATGAGCCGTGGACAGCAGAAGGTGCGCGATTGCTATTGGAGGTAGATGAAGGCTGGGTAGGCTTCCGCAGCGACGTGGTCTGGAGCTGGCACGACGTGACGTCACTGCTGCGGCTTCGTCACTTGTCGCTGCTGCGTAGTCGGCAGTGAAGCTTGGTTCTCCTGGTAGCGGTTGTACACGATTCCGCACGTGAAGATGGCTTGCGTTGTCAGCAGGATGTTCCACCGCTGGCCCCACAAGTAGCCTCTCAATCCCGTCAGCGGCGCCATCGCCCTCGAATGTGAGGTTGTTGTTGTTGATAAAATTGACAATAACTGTAAATATTTACTTCCCAATTGTCAACTTTCGACATGGACGACGACTGGCGCGAAGATGGCAGTCTGCGGGGCTTGAATGCTGGTGGCGGCAAGGCGAAGGCGCGGGGCAAAGGCAAAGGACCGCAGTTCACGCGTGTGATCCCCAAGTTTCTACAGAAATATCACCAACCGCCTGCCATCCAGGCCAAGTTCGCGACGCTGCCTAAGCCTGACGAAGAGGAGGACGAAGGGCTAGACGAAGTGCAACAGGCAGCTATTGACGAGTATCTGGCCAAGAAGAAGGAAAAAGAGGAGAAGAAGGAGGGGGAGAGAGTAGGTGGTGATGATGAAGACAAAGACGGAGACAGGAAGAAGAATGGACAAAATGTAGTGCAGATGGGCAAAGCCAAAGCGTCCGACATCAAGAAGAAGAAGCGAAAACGTGCAGATCGCCCAACACTCAGCAACAAGAAGTTGCTGTCTTTCTCCATGGACGAGGAGTGAAGGAGTCAGGCTACTAGAAACAGGCAGCACGTTGTGCGGTAACTACCCGTGTTGAAGACGCCTCGACAATTTGCTGGACTGGGACTTGGACTGTAGCTTCAATTTCCTCAGATTCCAGTACGAGCAACGCGTTGGTGACGTTGAACGTGATGAAAAAGACGACTGCTAAAGCCAAAGTTGACGGATACGCGTATTGGATGCCCATGAAGCTGAAGGCGTGCGCTAGAAAGATTGCATGGACAATCGCCGCAGCTGTGTATGTGACCAGAACGCTGCGTCGTTGCCAGCGTGTGAGCTTTATTGGACTGAGCCACATTGCAACGATTGCGTACCCAATGGACACGAATGCTACAAACTGCGAAATACAGGAATTTGTGAGTTTGATGATTTCTAGGAGATAAATGTTGATACGCACGGCTTGCATTGCGCTGAGGTTTTGTGTTACGCCCGTGTTGAAGACATGATTGTGTTCGCAATGTATGAGGAGCTCGTCCAACCAGCTATCATCAAGAAAAGCGATCCATCCAATGGGCCACACATCAACAGGACTTGAACACCTTGCTTTCTTGCGATCATCCTAACTTCCAAGATGCAGTTAGTCATGTTTCAAAGCAAGACGTTTACACAGCCGTCGCTTACGATGGAGTTCTTGGTGTGTAAGCCGAATTGTTGTTCTACGAGTTCCGATCGAACCTGAAATGATAAAATGCGTGAGAAGACAGAAAATCTATCGCTCCCGACCTGTCGTTCAACACCTCGCTCCAGAGTGATTCGTATTGCGGTTGTTGTTCTTCGGAATTGATGACTTGAACCACACTAGCGGCAGTATCGTCAATGGCTACTTCTTGCAAACCATTTGCATCGTCATCTTTCAGGCCTGCGCACAAGCATGAGCATGTTCGTGGCAGTAGCGCAGCTATTGCAACGAGGATAAACAAGTGCATGTCGTTTCGATTTGGAATCTATTGCGACTGGGCCAAATTTGTATAGTACGAAGTATCAGGCTGGTCGAGAGAAAGCATTCGTGTATTGATTGACTCGTAAGATATTGTATGTCTATGATATTTTCTGGGTTCCATTTGCCGTGCTCCCTTGTAAGTAAGCGAAGTCCAATCGTTGCTTGCTTACTGCTGCCACGTTTTAAGCGATATGCTTGACTTCCTTTGCATCTTTGCCACCTGTGAGAGGTAGTATAGGCTCAAGGTGATCTTTACGCCACTCTGGCGCTTTGCCGTAGATATACACAGAGCCATTGACGAGAACGGCTCCGATCACAAATTGGCCCGTTGGCACCTTGTCAAACACGAACACCGACATAATGACGGATAGCACTACAGCGATGGACGTGGCAAAAGCCTTTAAAATATTGTCGGCGTATTTGACAACAACGGCCGTCAGGAGACCGCCAAATGCGCTCATCGAAATGGCCGCCCACACCACAGGGCGGTAGCCGTAGAAAAATCCGCGAGTCATGATTGACCCAAGATCATTATACACGAGACCGCCACCAGAGAGCGCCAAGCCAAGGAAACACATCTGCACATTGCGTTCCCAGAGCGTCGTCTTGGACCCGGTACCTTTGAGAATCTTCTCAAAGTACACACCTGCGAACCCAGAGCAAACGCAGGCGGCAACCACTGCCAGCAACCCTTTGGTGGTGCTTTGTGCTGTTTGATCTGTCTTCACAGTTGTAGCCGAGGAATTCTCATCCAATTGCACAAGTGCCACACCCATCATAAGCGTGACGATAGCTCCCCATTGCGTTGGCAACACTGTTCTCCGCAACATCAGGACGGAAAAGATGGCGGTAGTAAGGATCTTGAGCTGGTACATGACCTGGAAAGTGGGTGCATCCAGGTTGGACACTGCCACGTACTGCAGATTGTTCTGCACCACATAGAGCATCGCTGGCACGCTCACGCGCAACAGTTCGCTCACGTTGGTGATGGTGCGGAAGGATTCACCCATGCGCTTCCGTCGCTGCGGTTCCTTCAGTGCATTAAACTCCTGTAATAGTCAAATTCAGTCAGCTACACTATAAGGCCCATTCTATCCAGAGAAAACATGGTAGACTCACGTAGAAGAGCACGGCAAAGCACGTGGCCAGCTTGAGTGCCTCCCCCACGAACACAGCGGTAGCAGGGTTGAAGCGTGGGAAGTTGCCGACCCGCGAGAGTCGCATGAGGATCGCCAGCAGACTGTTCTGCACACACAACACACACAAACTCGCATACTTGAGCGCCGTCGGGGAGAGCTCCATGCTGGCAGAAGGAAGATGGCGACTGACATATGATACTGAACCGGACAAGCTGACGTTTATTGCGCAACGCTGATTGGCCAATAAAAGTGGCTACGCGACTGTTAAATCCACGACCATGTGCACCACACTATCTCCCTCTAATAGAGCAACAAATCTCTCTTTACAAGAGCGAAATTACTTCAGTATTGGCGGGAAAGTCATAAGCAGCAAAGGAAGATCCACAAGTTGGTGGCGCTTGTAACTGCGACGATGGACATCCGCTCCTTCTTCCAGAAGAAAGCTCCGAGTAGCAACGGCAGCAAGAAGACAGCGACACCTTCGAAGCGTAAGTCTGCGGTCTCTTGTGTCTTGCGTCCGTCCTAATGATTGACTGGTGTTCCATGCAGCTAAGCGAGCGGAGCCAGAGCCGACGCCTCCGTCGCGTCCTGCTGCTCGTCGTGCCGCAAAGAAGGATGTAGTGGTGCTGGATGATAGTGATGAAGATGAAGAGGACGTCAGCAGCAAGCGCAAAGCTCGAGCTAAGAAGAATGAGGATTCGGACTTTGAGATGCAGCCAAGTGACGACGAGGTGCAGACAGTGAAGCCCAAGAAAGAGATGAAGCGGCTGCGTCGTGTTGCCGTAGAGGACAGTGATGACGAGGAGATGCCAGAAGTGAAACCCAAGACGAAGACCGAGGTGAAGACGGAGATCAGTAGAAAATCTGCCTCTCTGTCTTCTAGTCGCGCTGCTACTGACGATGACAAAGCCATTGTGAAGCAGGAAGGTGCGTTGAAGAAGGTTCCTACTCCATGCTCGGGTTGTCTGGACGGAAAGACGTTTGCATTTTCGGGAGTGCTGGAGAATCTCTCGCGCGAGGATGCGGTGCATCTTGTCAAGAGTTGTGGTGGATCTGTAGCGAACAATGTTACAAGGACCACGAAATATTTGGTGATTGGCGCAACGTTAGAACAGGGTGGCAATGTGACGGATGGCTCCAAGTATAAGGAAGCTGTGGCGAAGAATGTCCGTATCTTAACGCAGAATGAATTTTACAACCTCATTACCGAAGCTGCAGCAGCTCAACAGGCACAGGACTTGGCAGCTGAGAAGGCGAGAATCAAAGCGGAAGCCGCTGGTGTCAAGACCGTATCCTCGAAAGGCAAGCAAAAGATAAACTCGTACGTACAGGCTGGTATTGTCTGAAAACGCTCTAGAGTGGATGCGTTCTAATTGATGTTTTGTGTGATATACTGTAGGTCGATCAACGACGAGTTGTGGACGGACAAATACAAGCCCCAGACCTTGGACGACATGATCGGCAATGTTGAGCTGGGCAAGAAGTTGAAGGTATGGCTTTCAGACTGGGACGCTGTGCACGTGAAAGGAAGCAAGAAAATTCCGTTCACGACTAAGCTGTCTGACAACCGCGGGGCGAAGACCGTGCTGCTATCGGGTCCTCCCGGTATTGGAAAGACCACGATTGCGAACTTGGTTGCTCGCACGTGCGGGTTTGAATGCACTGAATTGAACGCGAGTGACACCCGAAGCAAGAAAATGCTGCAAACTGGGCTTAAGGACGTGCTAGGCACACAGGCACTTCAATTTGGTGTACCTACTGGGAACTCCAAAGAGAAAATGCACCTTGCTCGTCGCGTGATCATTATGGACGAGGTCGATGGTATGTCAGGTGGTGACCGCGGCGGCACAGCGGAGCTTATTCAGCTCATAAAGAAGTCCAAGACTCCTATCATTTGCATTTGTAACGACCGTCAAAGCCCAAAGGTGCGCTCACTTGCAAACCACTCGTATGATTTGCGCATGCGTCGACCCACCAAGATTCAAATAGGCAAGCGACTAATGGAGATCGGCTTGAAAGAAGGGCTACACATAGAGAAAAACGCAATTGAAGAGGCTGCTGACCGATGCGGCAACGATATTCGACAATTGCTAACGCAGATGCAGAGGTGGCGTCTTACCACCACCAAAATCACATATGCAGATATGGTGAACCCTACCTCACAGCACAACAAGGACGAGATTTTGCGATTAAACCCATTCAGCGCAACACAAGAGATTTTCAAGCGTGATGCTTCCTTTGACGCGAGAAACGAGGCGTATTTCGTCGACTATGACATGATGCCCTTGATGGTCCAGGAAAACTACATTCAGAGCATCATGAACAATCGGACCACGTCCGACGAAAACTTGCAAGCAGCGATGCATGCATCAGAGTTCATCTCGGAGAGTGATCTCTTGAACACGTACATTCGCGTGGATCAGCGATGGGACTTGCTCACAAAGCAGGCTGCAATGAACGTTGGCGCGTGTGTGTACTCGGCTGGGTTTATTGGTCATCCGGAGTTTTCCAAGTACGTTCGTCCTAGCTATACTTGATGCAATGGTTGTTAACAGTTTGCCATTATTTGCATGCAGATGGCTGGGAAAGAACTCAACAGCCTCCAAATCGAAGCGGTTGCTCAGTGAGTTGTCTGTCCGAATGCGATCACACGCCTCAGGCTCCCGAGAAGGTAAATGATCATGATCATGTTAGTTCTTTGATCCTAACGTGATCTACTTTTCCTTGCACAGTTATTCGTCTCGACTACGTGCCATACATGAAAGAGATACTGCTCAAGAAGTTGCTGTCAGGAGAGGATGTACGTTATGATGGCTCATTTCTACTATTCTGCTGAGGCTCATTTCATGCGAACGACATCCAGAATATCCATGAGGTGATCGATCTGCTGGACGAATGCGAAATTACTCGTGAAGACCTGACAGAGTCTATGGAAAGCTTCAAGTTCCCTGGTGTAAAGCGCCACTCCTACTCGGAGCTCGACTCCAAGGCCAAGACGGCGTTTACCCGAATGTATGATGCAGACACACCTCGCTTCTTCTATCTACATCTCCAGTTAATGTACTCACCGATAACGTTTTGTTTATGCTTCTCATTTTCGTCGCTGGCTCAGGTACAACAAAGCATCACACAAGTCGCAAGCGGTTGTAGAGTCGGTGCTTGGGTCTACCACCGTCAAGAAAGGACGAGGCAAGGCTGCCGCCGTGAAGGATGAAGAGAATGGATTACCACCACCGTCAGATGCCGAGAGTGAGCCGGACGACGAGGAAGACCTGGACGTTAGCAAGTTTCAGAAGAAAGCTCGGGGAGGAGCGAAGCGCAAAGCCCCAGCTGCTGCAGGAAAGAAGGCGCCACGAAAGACTACGGCGAAGAAGCGCCGCACTTAGTGAACACGTCTGAGCCTGGTGTTGACGTCGTAGCTGTGGTAGATCGATGGATACGTGTCGATAGTTTTGCGGCATCAATATAAAATTACTGTTGGACCTTCTGTTTGACGAGCTACCTAGCCAGAGAGTATCGTCGCCATCGTCATATTGGAAACGTTGGCAGCTGGCTTACTTGCGCTGTTGAATCAATTAGAATCACTTCGCTTCACAATTTACTAGCGTAGTTGTCGCTCTCTACATTCTCGTACTAGGAACAGCGAGTTACCAACGCTCGACGAAATGTAGGTCGTGTTCGAAGTAGTGGAGACCGTTCTAAGTTAGTTCCAACAGCAGCACAACCACCCTAACAACGTTTCATTTCACAACTAACTTCGACACCAGATCCGTGACGATTCATACAACTATGGCCTTCACAGCAGTTGTAAGTAAGTCACTCATACCACACACCGGTTCCTTGGACGGCGATTAATATACATGAATTGATAGAATGTGCCAGAATGCGGTTCCCATTGATACCCAGCCAAAATGCATTGTGACCCAGCCCTCTTTATCAGACAACTTGCTTGCGCAGAGGCAGGCCCCGCCAGATGGATACATTTAGGCGCGTCGACACTGGGACAAGTGGTAGGCATCACCTAGAACGCAATGCCTCGTCTATGTTTTCGAATAGCGCTGATTCTTTGCACCGTTTGTTTTATTAAAAGTACACAATATGGTGCTATCTTTTCGAGCAGCTCAAGGTATGACGCGTCGACAAGTCCGTGAAACGGCAGGCGAGTGACGTCACTCGATTAAGGTCTCACTTTGACACGCTTTCTCCGCCCCACGCTTGACTAGCGGAGACTATGGCGAGCATCCCGCTGCCGCTGCTCTCGCTCTTCGCAGTGCATGCTTTCTTGCTCTGGTAGTGCCACTACTCGGGAGCATCCAACGATCAAGATCTGAGGGCACAGTCGACCGCTGCGTGCGTGCGCTTCGAAGAAGAAAGCGAGCGAAGCGCAAAGAAATCAGCTATGGCGTCTGGCGGCAGATGCAGTGACAACGACCACCAGAGGAATGCACTGGTCCACCAGCTTTGCAGCGCATCCTTTCGAAACGATGACGCGCTATAGAACCTGCCGCTGACAACCAGCCTTGAAGATTGACTTGACATCTGTATGTGCCAATTTCATCAAATCACCACTGAGATCGCATTCTACGTTCTCGTATTGGCTGAAATTGCTTGTCAAGAGCTCAAATGCGTGGCATTCCGTGCCCTCCACCCGCAGAACAAGAACGAAGCAGCCTTCCCTCCCTCCGCCTCCATGAGCCATTCCACAACTGGAGCTGCAGCCGACACGCAAGACATGGTGGCCCAGGAAGCGACCCCCGACGTCCCGGCGGCGACTGACGCGGCACCGCGCAGCGACAGCAACCCGCTGAGCTACGTGAGCATGGAGGAGTACGTGCGTCTGCAGCAGGGTAAACGCCCGATCACGTCCGTCCTCATCGCCAACAACGGCATCTCTGCTGTCAAAGCCATCCGTAGTATCCGCAGTTGGAGCTACGAGATGTTCGCGGATGAACACGTCGTCACGTTCGTCGTTATGGCCACACCAGAAGACCTCAAGGCCAATGCAGAGTACATCCGTATGGCTGAACATGTTGTCGAGGTGCCCGGCGGCTCCAACAACCACAATTACGCCAATGTGTCGCTCATTATTGAGATCGCTGAGCGCTTCAACGTCGACGCTGTCTGGGCTGGATGGGGTCACGCCTCCGAGAATCCGCTTCTGCCTGACACGCTCGCTCAGACTGAGCGCAAGATCATCTTCATTGGTCCTCCGGGCAAACCCATGCGTGCACTGGGCGACAAGATCGGTTCTACTATCATTGCACAGAGTGCTAAGGTGCCTACTATCGCCTGGAACGGTGACGGCATGGAAGTTGACTACAAGGAACACGATGGTATCCCCGCCGAGATCTATGACGCAGCCATGCTGCGCGACGGCCAGCACTGTCTTGATGAGTGCAAACGTATTGGTTTCCCCGTTATGATCAAGGCCAGCGAAGGCGGAGGTGGCAAGGGTATTCGTATGGTCCACGAAGAGTCTCAGGTGCTCAGCTCTTGGGAAGCCGTACGTGGTGAAATCCCTGGATCTCCTATCTTCGTCATGAAGCTGGCACCCAAGTCACGTCACTTGGAGGTGCAGCTGCTGGCTGATACGTACGGCAACGCTATTGCCCTCAGTGGCCGTGACTGCTCCGTGCAGCGTCGTCACCAGAAAATTGTTGAGGAAGGCCCAGTGCTCGCACCCACCGAGGAAGTGTGGGAGAAGATGATGCGCGCAGCCACTCGTCTTGCCAAGGAGGTCGAGTACGTCAACGCGGGTACCGTCGAGTACCTTTTCAGTGAGCTGCCGGAGGACAATGGCAACTCGTTCTTCTTCCTAGAGCTGAACCCGCGTCTGCAAGTGGAACACCCCGTGACGGAGATGATCACCCACGTGAACCTGCCGGCTGCTCAGCTTCAGGTTGCTATGGGCATTCCGCTGCACTGCATCCCGGACGTGCGTCGTCTGTACAACAAGGACGCGTTTGAGACGACTCCTATCGATTTCGATACGGAAAAGCAGAAACCCCCGCATGGTCACGTTATCGCTGCGCGTATTACGGCCGAGGACCCGAACGCCGGTTTCCAGCCCACCAGTGGTGCCATCCAGGAGCTCAACTTCCGTAGTACGCCCGACGTGTGGGGCTACTTCTCGGTGGACTCGTCCGGCCAGGTGCACGAGTTCGCCGACTCACAGATTGGTCACCTGTTTTCATGGAGTCCGACACGTGAGAAGGCTCGCAAGAACATGATCCTTGCTCTCAAGGAACTGTCTATCCGTGGTGATATTCACACGACAGTCGAGTACATCGTTAACATGATGGAGTCTGACGATTTCAAGCACAACCGCATTTCCACGTCGTGGCTGGACGAGCGTATCTCTCATCACAGCGAAGTGCGTCTGCAGGGCCGCCCGGACCCTCTGATGGTGGTCCTTGTCGGTGCCGTGTGCTGTGCGTACCAGGCGTCGAACGCGCTCCAGGAGGAATACGTCAGCCAGATCGAGCGCGGTCAACTTCCTCACAACCACTTCCTGTCGCAGGAGGAGTCGCTTGAGCTCATTTACGAGGGCATCAAGTACAACATCAAGGCATGCCGCAGTGGACCGATCCATTTCACGCTCTTCTGCAACGATTCCTACGTGCAGGTGGAGATCCGCACGCTGTCGGACGGTGGTTTCCTCGTCTTGCTGAACGGCAAATCGCACGTTGCCTACGCTACGAAAGAGGCTCAGGGCTTGCGTCTTGTGGTTGACAGTCACACGTGTGTGTTCACCAAGGAGTACGATCCCACGCGCCTGGTAACCAACACGGCGGGTAAGCTCGCTCGCTACCTGGTGGATGATGGCGCTAGCCTGCGTCGCGGTATGCCGTACGCTGAGATTGAGGTGATGAAGATGTACATGCCGCTGCTGACTCCTGAGGCCGGTGTCATCCGTCTCCTCAAGTCCGAGGGTGCTGTCCTGGCTCCTGGTGACTGCATCGCCACCATGGAGTTGGATGACCCGTCGTGCGTGAAGAAGTCAGACGTCTACATGGGCAAGCTCCCATCGCCTGAGAACTCGAACGGTAACAGCACTAAGGCTGTTCACAAGATGCGCAAGTCGCTGGCAGTCCTGAAGAGCGTGCTGCAGGGTTACTTCGCCCCGGAGGATCTCACGCAGAAGGCGGTAGCTGACCTGTTCAAGGTGCTCAACGAGCCCCTTTTGCCTGTGGAAGAGATCAAGGAGGCTATGTCGTCGCTGGCCGGCCGCATTCCACTTGATGTGTTCGCGAAGATCACGGACAAGATCCAGACGTTCAAGAAGGCTGTGGCCGAGGAGCCTAAGGCTACCCATGAGTTCAACGTGGCTGAAGTGGTTGAGATTCTGGACGAGCACAAGAAGACGCTCTCGACCGACCGTCAACGTTCGGACTTCGAGGCCTCTGTCATGACACTGCGCGACATTGCCACAAAGTACAAGCACGGTCTGCTGTCTGGCGAAGAGGCTGTGCTGACGGAGCTGATTAACGAGTACTTCACGGTGGAGACTGTGTACGCGAACTCACACAACGTTGAGGACGTGGTGATGGCCCTGCGTCAGCAGAACTCGGCTGACCTAAACAAGGTGTTCTCCATCGCTCGCTCGCACAAGGCACTGGAGGCCAAGAACAAACTACTGCTGCAGCTCCTCACTGAGATGGCTCGTGGCACGGCTGTGGCTTCTCGCAAGTCGATGAAGGCGGCCGCGTTTGTGCCGCTCCTTGAGAAACTTGCTACGTTCAAGGAGAAGCAGTACTCGCTGGTTGCTCTGGAGGCGCGTCAGCTTCTGATTGATAACAAGATGCCGTCCTACCGTGACCGCCTCAGTCAGGTTGAGAAGGTTCTCAAGGACTACCTTGCGAATGAGTCGTCGACTAAACTTGCTGATGCATGCGCCAACCTTCTCGACCAGTCTCAGCCGCTCTTTGACCTGCTCATTTCGCTCCTTGACCACGAGGACCAGCAGATCCGTGAGTTGGCTCTTGAGTTGTATGCGCTCCGTGTGTACCGTTCGTATCTCATTGAGTCTATGGAGACGATGACCTTCAACGACATTTTCGCCAAGACATTCCAGTTTAAGTCGCCTGTTGTAGATGCATTGGCTGTTGGTGTTGCTCCTGCTGAGAGCTACGACGACCTGGCGAGCCTGCTGCGCCGTAACAGCTCTGCTAGCTTGATGGACCTTGGTGAGCAGAACTCTGAAGGAAGCAGCGAGGAGCTGGAGCCGATCGAGAAGCCGCTGCCCAAACCAGTTGAGAGCTACCAGAAGATCTCTCCGGACTTTGAGCGCCATGGTGCCATCGTTCGTCTTGCGAACTTGGAGACTTTCAAGAAGTCGTTCACCGATGTCATGACGCTGTTCCCGCTGGCAAAGAAGACGCTGTCTGTGCGTAAGGACCCGCTCGTGAATGTGCTGCACGTCCTTCTGGTGGACGAGCACTCGGAGGAGGCGAACCTTCTGGAGCAGGCGGAGACTTACCTCAAGTCTGTTGACCAGGACCTACGCGCGCACAACATCCGTCGCGTAACTTTCTCGGTGCGTCCGCAAAACATCGAGAAGATCTCGGCGCATAACGCTGATATGGCGCTGTACCCGAACATTTACACGTTCCCTGGCCGCCTGAGCTACAGCGAGGACAAGATTGTGCGTCACATGGAGGCCCCGCTGGCCTACAAGCTGGAGCTGCGTCGTCTACAGAATTACAGCGTCATGCCATTGTCGTCGGGGAACAAGAATGTCCACTTGTACCTGGCCAAGATGAAGGAGTCTGACTCGCACATTGTGACTGATCGCTTCCAGCGCATCTTCGTGCGCGCTGTGGTCCGCCAGCTTGACCACGATGGCAGCGGCTCGCGCTCGCAGTACGACGCCTACCCTGGCCCCGAGCGCTCGCTGGTTGACGCTCTCAACGCCCTTGAGGTGAACCTGGCCAACCCCCTGGTGAAGAAATCGTCGCTCCCGACGAAGAACAACCACGTCTTCCTGAACATCTTGCCTCAGGCGATCGTGGACCCGCAGTATCTTGAGGGTGTGATCCGCATTCTGGCGTACCGTTACGCTGAGCGTCTGGAACAGCTTGGTGTGTCGACGGTGGAGCTCAAGATCATCGCGCGCTTCAACAGTGAGGCGCCGGCGATTCCTGTGCGTCTCGTTGCAGAGAACCCCACGGGCTACGTGGTCCGTGTTCAGGCGTATGTTGAGGCCGCCGGTCACGATGAGCCCATTTTCACCTCCATCGGTGACGAGACTCATGGCGAGCTTGACGGTATGCCGGTCACGACGCCGTACCCGGTGGTGTTCCCGTTCGACAAGAAGCGTCAGATGGCCAAGGCCATGTCCAACACAGTGTACGTGTACGACTTCCTCGAGCTTATTGAGTACAACCTGCTGCGCCAATGGCGTAAGTACGTGCAACAGCGTACGCGCGGTGGCGGCGCAAAGATCACTATCCCGAACCTGCTGATGGAGACGCGCGAGTTGATTCTGGACGCGACAGGCAAGGCACTGACCGAGACAACACGTCCGCGTGGTAAGAACGACATCGGTATGGTGGCATGGCTGCTGACGCTATACACCCCGGAGTTCCCGGATGGACGTGAAATCATCATCATTGCCAACGATATTACGTTCAAGGCCGGCTCCTTCGGTACCCGCGAGGACACGCTGTTCGACCTGGCGTCGAAGCTGTCTCGCTCGAAGGGTATTCCTCGCTTCTTCTTCTCGGCAAACGCCGGTGCTCGCATCGGTATGGCTGAGTCTATCAAGGCGTTGTACAAGGTCTGCTGGAAGGACGAGACCAATCCGATCAAGGGTTTTGAGTACCTGTACCTGACACCCGAGGACTACAAGGTTGCGTCGGCCGAGGGCTCTGTCAACGCTGAGCTACTAGTCACCAGCACGGGCGAGGAGCGCTACGTACTGAACGACATTGTGGGTCGCGAGATCGATCTTGGTGTGGAGTGCCTGCGCGGCAGTGGTACAATCGCTGGTGAAACATCGCGCGCATACCAGGACGTATTCACGCTGACGTACGCCTGCGGTCGCAGTGTCGGCATTGGTGCCTACCTCGTCCGTCTGGGTCAGCGTACAGTGCAGAACGCTACGCACTCGCCGATCATCCTCACGGGTTACCAGGCGCTGAACAAGCTCATGGGTAAGGAGGTGTACACCTCGAATGACCAGCTTGGTGGCGTGAAGATCATGCACACGAACGGTGTCACGCATCTGACGTCGAAGAACCACCTGTCTGGCATCTACTCGATTCTAGAGTGGCTGAGCTTCGTACCGGCGGTTCGCCGCGGCCCTCTGCCGATTCGCGACCTGACTGGAGTGGACGAGATCGAGCGTACGGTGGACTTCTGCCCTAAGGATAAGAGCACGCAGTACGACCCGCGTGCGCTGCTTGCGGGTAAGGTTGATGAGGCGACGGGCAAGTGGGTCTCGGGCCTCATGGACAAGGACTCGTTCCGCGAGACGCTTGACGGCTGGGCTAAGAGCGTGATTGTTGGACGCGGTCGTCTTGGTGGCATTCCTTGTGGTGTGGTTGTCACGGAAGTGCGCACGTCCGAGAAGGTCATTCCTGCTGACCCGGCGACCCCGGCGTCGCAGGAGAACTTGATGCAGCAGGCTGGTCAGGTGTGGTTCCCGGACTCGGCCCATAAGACGGCCACTGCCATCAAGGACTTCAAGGGCGAGGACCTGCCGTTGTTTATCCTGGCGAACTGGCGTGGCTTCTCTGGTGGCCAGCGCGACATGTTCGACGAGGTGCTCAAGTTCGGTGCTGCCATTGTGGACGGTCTCGTCAACTACGAGCAGCCCGTGTTCGTGTACATCCCGCCATTCGCTGAGCTGCGTGGTGGTGCTTGGGCTGTGGTGGACCCTACCATCAACGAGGGCATCATGGAGATGTACGCTGACCCGCAGGGCCGTGGTGGTGTACTGGAGCCGGCCGGTCTCATTGAGATCAAGTACCGCAAGAAGCAGCTCCTGCAGACCATGCACCGTCTCGATGACAAGCTGAAGCAGCTTACTGCTCGTCTTGCTGAGCTGTCCCCGGAGAAGAAGGAGATTGAGGGTGCCAAGATCTCAGCCGAGATCAAGACTCGCGAGGACACCCTGCTGCCGATCTACGTGCAGGTGGCTACGGAGTTCGGTGACCTCCACGACACGCCTGGCCGCATGAAGTCCGTGGGCTGCATTCGTCAGGTGGTGCCCTGGTCGAACTCGCGCAAGTTCTTCTACTGGCGCCTCAAGCGTCAGCTCGCTGAGTTCACGTTGCGCCGTCAGGTGGTGGCTGCCAGCGTCGGTGGCCCGCGCGCAACGACGTTCGTCGGCTCGGAGCAGGTGCTTAAGGGCTGGTTCACAGAGGCTGTGAACGGTGGTCGTGTGCCGCGTCAGCAGAACGTGTCGGTGTCGGAGCTTTGGTCTCATGGCGACTCGGACGTGCTCCTGTGGCTATCGAGTGACAAGGAGTGGATCGCGTCGCGTGTGGCGGACCTGCGCCAAGAGAAGATGGCCTCGCAGGTCGTCGAGATCGGACGCAAGGACCCCAAGGCCGCTGTTGCCGGCATCCTCGAGGTGCTGAATTTGTTGAGTGACAAGGACCGCGAAGAGGCCGTAGCTGCGCTGCGTCGCGGCTCCATTTTCCACAAGTAGGGAGCTTTAGTTTTGCATTTGATGTGCATGAGTTAGAGAAGAGAAACCGTGAATGAATATGTATCGCTTCATGATTTTAAGACTTGGAAACACCAGTGTCCATCGTCGAGCATACCGCAAATCCAATCCATTGAAATTGACTATCACGCGCTCACCCAATCTCGCATTCAACACTCTAAACAGAACCTTGACGTTGCTTGGCCACTTCTTCGGCGAGCTCCTGGTACCCTGGTGGACAAGACATGGAGCGTTCGAGGCCCGCCAAGTCGACCACCGACTTCTCGGACTTGCCTAGGATGCTGATGTCGTGGAACTTCGTGATGGTTGGCATGGGCGAGCTAATCTCGTCCTCGACTTCGCCTTCGCGAGGTTCCTCGCCGTCTTCCTCGTCGTGAGCGGGAGGCGGTGGCGGGATCGCCTCCTGTACCTTGGTCTTCTCAGCCAACACCAGCGAGCGCTCGTGCATGTATTCGCTCCAGTCGAGCTTCTTTGGCTCAGCCAGCTTGCCCAAACGCGGCGAGTACTTCTTGACAAACTCGCGAACTTCTTTCTGCAACTCGGCGCGCTGGCGCGGGAGCTCATCCTGCGTAGCCTTATACGTCGGCAGAAGACGGTAGAATAGCGGGCGGACAGTCTTCAGCTCGATCATTCCAGCCTCCACGGATCGCACACCGAAGAAAGAGAATAGAGGGAACGACACCATGAGCAGCATAATTGACGACCAGTACCAGTCAGTGAACGCCACGGCCGCAGCAAGATACATGAGCCACAGCAGCGGCACAGCCACGATCGAGAACTGAATCTTCTTGCTTAGAACGACATCACGTGCCATCACCTTGACCTTAGAACCCTCGAGAGCCTTCTTCTGCGCTGTGTTAGCCACATAGCGAGCCAAAATACCCACCGGTGCATTCAAAATGAAGGACGGAATGGAAGCTAGCAGCAGGATCAGCAGACCGTAGAGTGCTGAGCCCAACACGTCGTGAATGGTCCACCATGGGATATATGGTACCTGATGGTCCATGAGGCCCATTTTCTGCAGCGTTTTGTAGTACGTGTCCAGTTTGTGTTGCAGAGCAGCAAGGTCTTCGCGCGCTTTAGGTACATCTTGCAACACCTTGTAGCCCTCAGCAAAACGACGGTTCAAGTCCTGCGTTTCCTTGGCCGATAGACGCACACCAGAGCGCTGGAACAGACGACGGGCAGTCAGTACTTCCTGCATGACGCCGTAGCTCGGCGTAGTCACAATCACCGATCGCATACTCTCCTCCACACGGTGGAGGAAGGTGTTGCAAGCCACACGCTTATCCTCCTGGTACTTCGCCATGAGTTCTTGATCAACAGTGATCGGAGTACCAAATTCCACCGTCACACGTCCACGGAAGCGGTGGCCGCGGAAGTAATTCAATCCCACAGGCACAACTGGCACGTTGATGTTGTACTTGTCCTTGACACCGAGTGCCATGACAGCAACTCCCGCCTTAAGTGGCAATAGGTCCGTACGGTCGTGTGAGCCTCCCTCGGGGAAGATACCAATGCAGTTACCACGCTTCAAGTGCGTGTACACCTTGGCAAACGTCACAGATTGGTCCACACGCTTCAGAATCCCGAAAGGTGCACTCTCCAGCACCAATTCTCCGTCTCCATTCTTCAGCGGGTCATTCAGCAGCAATTGTGAGTCGTCCAGTACCTGGACAATCTTAACTGGTGAGCCCGAGTCCTTGACACTTTTTCCCTGGAATCGAATCTGGTCCCCAGGTGTCACCTGCTTAGTGAAACTAGTGCCTTCACCCTGTACGAGCCACTGGGGTTTGCCGCTGCTGGCCCCTCCACTGGACGAACTAGCAGGAGTCACAGCCTCACTACTGGCCAACTTGATCTTGCCGACCCCAGAAGCCACCGAGTCTTGTGGACGCACCACCGGGATGCAGCCCATAATGCGGGCCAAATGGCCCACAACTGGCAAATGCCACGACTTCTCGGCGATCATAAAGCCCACTTTACGAGGGCTGGTCATCATAACCACGAGGCCATCCACGAACTGGTTGGCGTGGTTTCCTGTGAAAATAACGGGACCTTCAGTTGGCACATTATCCAGACCAATGAGGTCCACGCTCTTGAACGAGATACTGAGGATGCTGTTGAGGAAGACGCGCGTGGATCGGTACATGACGTCAGCTGCGTTGTGGAACAGCAGGCCCAGCATCATACCCACGGACAAGAGACCCCAGTAGTAGGACGGCAGACCTAGGAACTTGCTCACGGCCTTGATGGGGCTACAAGAGAGAATATTAGAGGCTTGAATGTGGAGATTAAGCCACACAGACGTACTTGAGCGAGTCGACGGCCAGCATGAGCAACAGACACAGCGCCAGGAACTGCGTCCACGTGTCATTGAGCACCTCCTTGCTGTGGAACTTCATCCTGGAGGCGCTGGCAGGTAGGAAGGAGCTTCTAGGCCAATTCTCTCTTGCGTTGCTGGTGGAGGATCGAGGAATGACTTGCTTCCAGAATGCCGCCCATCGACTGTGGGATATTTGTTAAAACGTACATTGATTGGAATTATGTATTTTGTATCTTGTTTACATCGAAAGATGTAACATCTCTGTTACAGTTCGTGTGATCTTCCATCGCGTCTGGCGCGTCACAAGTTTCTTTTTTGTTTTGACTGAGTTTCACTATGGCCGTTAACCTACACCTGGGTCTAGGTCTGAGTTGGCATTTTTATGAGGTGCAACAGTTCACCGTTGAACACTTGCAATTGTCACTATCAACTCTTTGCCAGCACCAGTCTGACGCAACGTTCTGCATTAATGACAGACTGGAGATTGACAACACACACGTGGGATCTCGTCGAGCGATCGGTTACTGATGCACCGTGTTCAACCTTGCTGCTGATCCTGTTGACACTGCTCTCAGCTGGGGAATTGAGAACGTCAATGCTGCATAGTGCACTACCAAGGAACGTGAACACCCATATCGACTAATGTGTGTCGAGCAGTTCCATTGAACAATACCCAAACAGAGGTGTGGCATCCTCTGGACCTCCAGATCGATACGTGTCTCCTGACTGCGAGGTACCATGTTGGTCTTCAGACGAAGTGGTAAAGTTTGCATACTTCTCACTTTTCAATTGGGTGGTCAAAGTATGATCCGTCATATCCGAAAGATTGACGGGTACCACGAGCGGAAGATGCCCCAGAAATCTTACGCAGCTTATCAATACCCTCATGCATGAACACGTCACCATTTGCAAGTACAGGGACGGATAGAGCCGACACAATAGAAGCCAACCTATCCCAACTCGTCTTGTCATGAGGACGTTCGTGAATTGCACGCCGATAGCGTAGGCTCCAGCATCTTCCAAGCGCTTCCCTGCATCGACCTGTTCGAATGGAAATCATGAGTGCATTTTGAAGATGTAGAAACTCTGAAGTGGAGAAAATCGTACTGTGTATTGAATCTCAGGCAGCAGTTGAATTTTGCAGGAGACTGGGATGTTCAGGTTTCGGCGCAATGTTTTCGTGATCTACATATTACCGACAATTTCGTCAGTGGATAACACAAAAGAAATTGAAGAGAACACACTTACATCGCAGGCCACATCGGGTTTCCGCACCAACGCTACACATTCCACCCTGAACGGAGAAATGTTTAGGACAGCACATGTTGATATCCACAGCAACTACATCTTATGCGCTGAAAAATACTCACCAGGTCAGACATCTTCGTGTAAGATGAACAGTCCAAAATAAGCAAAGATAAAATAGCTCTGGTCTTGTTGGTTGCGCTCCATCACCTCGTCGTTTTGACAGCTCCTGCATCACAAGAACTAAGTGCATTTGGCACTTCACGATGGCAGACCCGAGTATTCAGATAGTGGATGGTGTCATCCGCAAATTACTAAGCGTGCAGGACAAGCCGACACAGACTGAGGTCACTGATATCACTACGGAAGAAGTTCTGCTGCTGTGCCGCAAAATTCGCACGGTAAATGCAGTCCCCAAACTCTGGTAACGTGATATCTAACGCTTCCTTTGTCGTACAGATTTTTCTAGAGCAACCACCACTTGTGGAGGTTCTTGCACCAATTAACATTTGTGGCGACACGCACGGCCAATACTCCGACCTACTACGGTTGTTTGAGATGGGAGGTTTTCCAGATGAACGGCGGTATCTCTTCCTAGGGGACTATGTCGACCGCGCGATGCAGAGTATCGAGACGATCTGCCTGCTTTTTGCGTACAAAATCAAGTACCCGGAACAGCTCTACCTATTGAGAGGAAATCACGAGTGTGCTTCAATTAACCGCATCTATGGATTCTACGACGAGTGTAAACGCCGCTACTCCGTCAAAGTCTGGCGCACGTTCGGCGACTGCTTTAACTGCATGCCCATCTCTGGTGTTATTGCAGGAAAGGTAAGCTTATTAGATGAGAGAACCTCATTTGCCTTGACATCATTTGGTGTATTTCAGATTTTCTGTACGCACGGAGGCCTCTCACCCGATCTGTACACGCTAGACCAAATCAAAAACATTCGCCGTCCCACGGATGTGCCCGACGAAGGTTTGCTATGCGATCTGCTCTGGTCAGACCCAGACCCTGACAGTCAAGGATGGACCGAAAGCGATCGCGGTGTGTCATATATCTTCGGAACTGACGTGGTGGACCAGTTCCTGAAGACGCACGACCTCGATCTTGTTTGCCGAGCACACCAAGTCGTCTCGGACGGCTACGAATTCTTTGCCGGGCGCAAACTCGTGACAATTTTCTCTGCACCAAACTATTGCAACGAGTTTGACAACGCTGGTGCAATGTTAGTTGTTGACGAAAACCTCCGTTGCACTTTCAAAGTGCTTGCTTCCAGTGATAAACGCAACCAATCTAAAAAGCCCTGAAAGATGAGGGCAAGAGTTGAGAATTGAGCCAGGAACTAACGAGCTGGTAACATAACTAGATTTTAAAGAATATTGTGAACATGATTAGCGGCGCTGCAGTATCTCGAGCCGAGTTAGTGGCGGTCGAGCATGGTGCCCTTCGGGTTTTGCTTTAGACCCTGTGTCCTCCTCATCAAGCCCCTCTTCATAGACATCTTGAAACATGAGAGCTGCTGCCGTTGAAAGCGCAACGTTAGCCTCTTCGTAGCTCGCACATACACTATTTCGCTTCTGTGAAAGTATAGCAATGGCATCTGCTAAGCCGTAATTTCCGTCTCCGTTCGTTCGAGCTCGGAGCCGCACTAGATGTGATGTTAAAGCATTGGCTAGTGATCGGTACGCGTCGGCACGATACTGCAAGTTTTCGTATTTCTCGCATAACCGCACCAGAGTATCGCACTCGGACAAACGACGCTCAAGTGCCTCGGTAGCCTCACCTTCGCTCTGTATCTTTGATATCGGGCTTTCGTACACGCTAACGATATGCCGCTGTGCCAAAATATGTTGATGAAGATCACCGATTTCCTCAGCAAGTGCTCGTTGTTTCAGAAACACCAGCAGAGGCTGCATGGGTTCTGAACCAGAGTTTAGCCCCGCTGCTTCCGCTGCACCAGGACCCTCGAGCATCAACAATTCCCGGAGAGCAGAGCCCAAACCGGAGTAGGCCATCAGTTGTTCTCCTTTAAGACCTAGCACAACTGTTAGCTCGAGTGCTTCACGCCAGAGCGGAATTGCTTCCACGTATCGTTGTGTGGAATTGTAAACGATGGCCAAATTGCGTAAAGCGCGATGCTGGGCATGAAGGTCCTCTTGTCGAAGCGCCAATGCAAGGTCACGTTTGTGCGAGAGCTCGGCAAATGAGAATTTACCCTCAACAAGTTGTGTGCATCCCATGTAGCTGAGCAACAGACCTTGCAATTTTGCTAGCTCCGGTTCAATAGGAGAGAGAGCAATAACCCCGTTGGTCTCGTCGTTAGTGGCAACTGAATCTGAAGCTGTGGTGTCAGTTCCAGTCTTTGCATTGAAAGCCTGGTCCTCAATATCGATTCCCGTGAATTCTTTCAACTGACCCAGTGCAATCGTAAATTCGGCTTCAGCAGTGTGAAATTCACCCGCATAGTACTCTTCTTCTCCACGACAGCTCTGTGTCAATACACGAAGTGAATTATCTGGTTCGGGCAGAGCATCCGTTAGGTTCTCGCTTTCCAAGAACAAGTCCTTCGAGGTTTTTGCTGGTGAGACCGTGACTGGAGCAACTTCCGTCATAGTTTCGACTTCATCACTAGCAGAAGATTTAAATGGTTTGCTCTCGCCATTCTCGGATCGATTCGGTTTCTGCAGCTCGTGCTTGTGCTGAATTTCTTCGGAGACATGCTCCTCGTCTTCGTCGTCACCGATTTCCTGCATTCCATTCAGGTTTCGACCCAGATACGACAAAGCAAGACCTAGATGGTATTTTACTGTCGCTTGCTGCTCGAAGTCCTTCGTTTGCTGGGTCGCCCGATAGGCGCTTGCAAATAAGCTGAATGCACGTTCCAGATCACTCTGCTCGAGACAAAAGATCCCGAGGCTGTTGTGCGCGCGTGAAATTAGTCGAGGGTCTCGTACTCGATCGGCTAGGGCAACCGCTAGCTCGGCGTATTTCAAAGTTCGTTCCGACTCACCTCTAGCTTTGTAAATACTTGCTAGCACTACCATAACATCACGTTCATTAGTATACTGACAAGCATAGCAGACAATTAAAACTATAGGCTAGCAAGACGCACACATAAAGGCTGTGCTTCGTGCACGCATATCATCTTCAGGTTCGTCGATTGGATCTGCTTCACCTTCGTTGACCACTAACTGTGCTGCACTCTCTGCATCCGAAGCATTGCCTTCCGCATGTAGAAAGAGTGCGTAATTAGCTGTCAATGATTTATCCACTGGTGGGCTACTCGTATCTGTAGAGTTGTGTTCATCTCGACTACATCTTTTTGCCTGCAGTAGATAATCCATTGCCTCGTTTTGATCTCCAGATCGGAAGTGCGTGACAGCCAACCAGTTGAGAATATTCGCTCTTAAAGCTGTCATCTCTTTATTTTCCTCTTGTGGTGGTCCACCGCTTGGGTTTACAGTCTCGAGGCTAGTTAACACTTGCTGGAAGTACATGATTGCGAGTCCGAACTCGTTGTATTCTGCGCACAATTCACCGAGTTGGTATTGCAACTTCAACGTATGAAGTGATGCATTTTGGGGTTTATCTGAAAGTTGCTCAGCCAATGCGTGGCGTAATTCTTGCGATTGGATCTCAAGTTGCGCCTGGAATTGCTGTCGTTTCCGTCGGATGCGAGCTCTCTCCATGACAATGAAACTAAACTTGGTTGGGGGCGCGTCGTTTGAAAGTACACGTGCATTCTTTTAACGCTGCATTTGTGCATTCCTACAAGTTACTCAACCTTGCGCTTGCAACCGCTTTGTTTCCTTGGCACGGTTCAGCTTTACTGCACGCTCCGCAATTTCGACCTTCCGCTCGTAGTTTTTGACGTCCTGCTGCAATTCGTACATCTTGGCCTTCTGTCCAACGTAGTCCAGAATCTGTGGCATGTCCTTGCTCGGCTCAGCCGACTGCTGTATCTGCTGCGACTGTAGTCGCCGCATATCCTTCTGGTTCTTCTCCTCCACGAGTGTGACCTCCTCAACGATTTTCTCGTTCAGCTCTGTGCGTGTCCGAATCTCGCCTTGAAGCCACGCACTCTCTTCAAGTAGTTCATGTAGACGTTTCTTGAGGTTATTCAGAACTTGCACAGTACTCCCAGTTGTCTGCTTCAGACGCAGCAGCTCTTCGTTGCGTTCCTCGATCTTGGCCACATACTGCTTGTTCTCGATCTGAAGCTGGTGAAAGTCGATGTAGTGAAGTGCATCCCCCATTTCCTCCTTGTGACGCAACTGAGCATCGATCTTCTGCGCTTGGCTCTTCAGTGTGGCATTCTTGAGCCTCAGCTTCTCGACGATGGCATCCTTCTGTCGCAGCTTCTCCTCCATGTAGCGGATCATCTTTTCCGCGATAGTCTTCCCAGTACGGAAGTTCTCTGCACCTACGACAATGTCGCGCTTGAACTCGTATGCGTCCTTCTTGAGCTCTGCAATGCGGATGTCCGTCTCTTCCAGAACAGCACGCAATGTGTCAATGAGTCGTTCAGACGAGCGTTTTGTCTCTTCGAGCTCCTTCTGTGCCGCCTCGAGCTCCGTACTGCAAATGTCGTTCTTCTGCTCGATCGTGAGCATCACTTGTGTGCGTACACGACGTTGTCTGGATCCTCCAGTCTTCTTATCCATTTGCTTGTCCTCATCATCACTTCCAATTGTGGATTGTCCATTGCGCTGCAGATACGACTCCAGTAGCTCATTCTCCTGTTTAAGCACATCATTCTGATGCGTCAAGTCGTCCAGCTGCACGTAACAATGCTTATTAGTATCGCAATGCGTCAGAAACTAGTCATGTACACAACCTTTGCCTCCAACTCGTCCAATTCCTCGTCATTCATTTTCAACTATCGCGTCTTTTCAATACTTGAAGTAGTTTTATTTAAGAAACCGTCTTTCAACCGGTATTACTATAGTTTACTAGAACTCCATTCCATGAAGCGTGCACTGGTGATCCGCAACGTGTCGAGCCACGACGTACCGCTCGACAGTCTGGACAACGCGTGCGTACAGGCATGCACGGCGCAAGGCTTTATAACAGAGCTAGCAGTGAACGATGAGGCGGACGTGATGCACCAGCTCATGCAGACGCACGCGCGCTCCAGCGCCAGCAACGACAGACGCTTCGCCTACCAGCAGGCGCCGCCTATGCGTGCACATGCAGCCTCTGCTTACGCACCGGCCGCACCCTTCGACGCTGTGTTGTTCCGCGCTTCAGGACTCTCGGAGCGACGCTTGTACCCGCTTTTACGCGTGATCCGCACCATCAGTAAGCAGATTTTCCTCTGTGTCTTCAGTCCGCAGCTCGCGGAGCACCCCATGGGGCGATACCAGTGCTTCCAAGAGGGTGCATCCATGGTCACGGACTCGCTCGACTCTGTACGAGACGTACTAGCCTTTATTGCATCATGTGGGAGCTATGACTCGAGACGTAGAGGCAGATCTGGAGGACGCGACGGATTCATGTGTCCATTCTGCGGCAAGAATGGCATGGACGAAGATCAGCTCTGGAGACACTGTCCAATGTACCATATTAATGAGAAGAATACGGACGGGATCAACTGTCCAATATGTCGAGAGAGTCCACGAGGACCTTTTCAAGTACATATGCACAACGCACATGGACCTCCTGGACGACACGAAATGGCGAGTGAGTTCCACATGGCTGATAGTACACTGTACTCGTTCGCGCTCGTCGTGTGTCATAACAAAAAGTACAACAGTTTCTTGCTCGTGCAAGAATTCGCCAACTCGGGCTTTTGGCTGCCTGGTGGACGCATCGATAGTGGTGAAAACCCGGCACAGGCAGCGATCCGCGAGACGAAAGAAGAAGCCGGTATCGATATACGTCTTACAGGACTGCTGAAGCTCGAGTATCATCCCAAACGAGACCGTAATGGCAGTCAGTATGTGCGCATGCGTTTCATCTTCTACGCTGAGCCCGTGGACTGCGACCAGCCTCCCAAGTCCATTCCTGATTACGAAAGTGCCGGGGCTACTTGGTGTCGAGCTGACCAAGTTGCATCACTGCCTCTGCGCGGATCCGAGCCCGTAATTTACTTTAACCATATCGCCTCCGGGAAACCGATCTACCCGCTTGATCTCATCCACATGACGTCGTCTTCATCCTAGCAGTCCAGTGGAGTTTTAAGTTATGGCTGGTATACGTCACGACTGTCCAGTCGAAGAAATTTGACGATGGCGCCGACAAGAGTGAGTGCAGGAAGAGCACCGTTGTGCTTTTTCTGTGTAGCAAGGTAAACCACACTGTGAGGAACGACATCACCTCAAACGACCATGAATAGAGGATATACCAAGGGGCTTAGCCCATACCTGATAATTTTCCGTCTTGAGCCGTTCGTAGAGGCGCTTGTGTAATTGAAGCCAGTGATTGTCGCCGAGTGTGGATTTTTGCATGCGATCCTGTAGTCGGAAGCAAGGGAACAGTAGCATCGGGAAGCGCTTGTTCATGTTCTTAAACTCTTCAAAGTCGATGACACCATCTTTGTTGCGATCGAACTCGGACAGTGCGTTGTTGATATTGCCCGTAAACTTGGCCTGGCCATCATTTACCATGCTAACGAGGCGTCGAAGTTCTTTGTCGCCTATAGATCCAGTAGCTGCAGGGTCGAATGTATCGAAAGCGACTGATGGTGCAAGAAATGAAGGTATTAGCGCTCAAGCCCAAAACAAGTTCACTAGAAGGCACTTACAGCGGAGGATCTCATCGCGTGTGTACATACAATACAGGACGGTTGCATGGACAAACTCTTCAAAATCAATCTACCAACACAGCGATTATCTCGTTAATCACGCTAACGAAAATGTCAGATACAAAATGCAATGACACTTACCGTTCCGTTGCTATCTGAATCAATCATGCGGAAAAGTCCCTCGGAGAATGGCGTCTTTGTTTCGTCAATAAACTCGAAAAACTCATCGCAATCGATCACACCACTTGCACTGTCGTAGATGAACATTACTTGTGTCAGACGTTTATGACTCATGTCCGTACAGTATTTCTTGTACGTACTCAAGATCGATCTGTCTGAAACACGCTTTGAATTTCTTGAGCTCGTGCTGCCCCACTGCAAACAAAACAAGAATGTTAGGCTCGTAGCACTTTGTACGGTCCAATACTTGAACTCACGTTGGTACTTTATTACAACCGTAATGGTTGCTGGACGGGTGAGAACAACGTCACCTGCACGACGGCGTCGTGTACGCTGACCTTTTGCTGACGAAGGTTTTCCTTCTTGGGAATCGATAGTTTTAGCTACCATGGGTAGCGAGTCTCCAGCGTCACTAGGCCATCCCTTCTTTGGTTTCTCTTTCTTACTATCTGTACGCTTGTCCTGGGGTACGCTTTGGGTCCGGTTAACTTCGTTATTACCTCCGTTGATCGGCCGTAAATCTTGTAAGCTGCCGGTATTTCGCTCAACTAGTGGGAGGTCTGTTTGCTCCGTAATCTTGGCAGAAGCTCCACTGCCGATGTCCAAAACACTGAGACTACCGCTTTTTCGCTTGAGCATGGTTGGACGTTTGACCGGTGGAAGTTCATACTTGCCCTCAGAGAACGACAATTTGCTCTTCGGCGCCATGGAGTTGACGAGGCCAAGCTCAATTGGAGTTGAGTTGCTTCAATCCCAACTGCGAGGTCGATCGGCCAGTATGCAACGCTTTCGTGCCAACTCGGCCACAGTTCTTGATTTGTATAATTGACTTCGTCACACCAAAGATTATATTGGGGGATCAGAGCACAAGGAGGCATCGATAAGACACAACAGCCCCTGCAAATGGACTCGGCTTGGTTGACAAAGAAACCGACAAGACAAAGAATTACCAAAAGAGGAAGCATACATGCACTTTGATCGATAGTGAGCTTCGAGACTATTTCGAAATCCATTTCAACAGAACGTACCAGTAGTGTCCTGCAGAGAACTATCTATCGCGTGAAGACACTATCATAGTGAGGTCGGAAGGTACTTGTTGGTGAGGTCTCTCCCAGTTCAGTAGCTTCAGTTGCGGTGTTCGTGGTCTCTGTCCTAGAGATTTTTTCCGGTTTCGGTTTTTTCGTGACAGCTTTGCTTTTCTTGAGTTCACCTTGATCAGCGGGAACTCTCCCAGGTTTCTTTTCCTCATCCTTGTCGATGGTTACAAAAATCTTCTTGGACTTTGTGGCATCTTTCTTGGTCTTGTTGGCCTCCGACACAGGTGACGCAATCTGCTCAGTGTCAACTTGACTCGTGCCAGATACTCCAGACGGCGTCGCATCTAGCGATCTACGCTTTCGCTTTCGAGACAAGTCCTCTTTTTCGAGGCATAATGAGCTAGTAATGCTGTCGTTGGCGAATGGCGCGATAGGTACTCGCATGAGCGCGTTTTCGCTTTTCGGGTCAAAAGCGTCTACATCAAAGGCTGGACACCTTGGGCACTCGTTATTCCAGCACTGGCTATCGTTATCCTGGACACAACATCAGTATCAGCTCGGGAACACAGAACCAATATCACACTTTGCATCATACCTCTTTCTCCACACCACATATCTCACACTGGGAAACCACAAGGAGATCGATTACCGAAGGGTTGCTTTTGTCCCAAAACCCGTTCTCCAGATAATTCAGGTTGAGTCGTGCTTGCCACTCGATGAGGTTTGGGCGCTTTTTTAGTTTATCACGCCGACGCATCGCAAACCGCTTTACAAGGTCCTGGAATGCAATATAACGTGATGGTGTCGTACCCATGAGCACCACGTCGTCACCTAGGCCAAGTTTCTCCCGCGCCTTGACATTATTGCGATTGCGGCTGTTCTGGCGAGCTGTTTTGGCATGGTCGTCGCTCGCAAGTTCGAGGTCCCTCTTTTTGAACACCTGTAATACCTTGGTGGTTTGGATTTCCACAGTGCACGTATCACGGTCTGCTTTCTTCACGATGCCGAAGCCCTTGCGATTAGGCAGATTCACTTTCTTCTCGATCCAGGAGATACCGTAGTTTCCGCGCGTTGACACACGGCGAGAACGTTTGCCATTATCTTCGCCCTGAGAGTCCTCAGTTTGCTCGCCCACTAGCGGATCATCTGTGCCGCTGTGCCCACCCTCGTCATCATCATCTTCCTCATCTCCATCATCCCCTCGGAGGCTGATCCCATTGGCTCTGTTCTCCGCGCGGCGCTTCCTTTCTTTCTCGACGGCCTTAGCGTGCAATACTTTAATGGTCTCCATATCTTCCAGAAGGGTAAGTTCATACGCACGCTTGGCCGTGTTTTCACTCGAATTCTCGAGCTTTAGCTGTACCCAGCCGTTTCCCGATCGCAGAACACGACCATGTTGGCCCTTAAACTTGCCAACATTAATACGACACTTACGATCGATCCACATATCCGGGTCAAGGACTGAGAGCAACTTTCCTTTTCCCCTTCTCTTCTTAACCACAGCGGGCTTTTTCTCTTCCTCGCCTTGCTCTTCTTCCTCCTCCTCTTCATTGTCGTCATCATCAACTTCATCTGGGACCACTACTAAATGTTTCTGATGCACTCGCACCTCCATCTCTTCATCTCCATCAAGTTGCACAGTACAACCTCCTTTTCCACGTCCCGAGACAACTCCCTCCTTGCCGTCATGGTTCTTCAGATAACGTTTCTCAACAGCATTAAGTGGTCCCAATTTCAGCTGCACACGAGTGCCAGGCTCCAGAGGACCGTCTTCACTCTGCTTGCGCTCTTCAATCTCAACACGTTCCTCCTCCTCTTCTTCTTCTTCCTCTACCTCGTGATGCACCATGGGACTGGCTGCAGGACTGCTGATCTCATCACCATCCTCCAGCACCTCAAGTGCCGATGGACGGTACTTGTACACCACGTCTCCGTCACGGATACGCACCTTGAACCACGTATTGGGATGCAGCGGCACCTCCTCCACCACGCCCACTTTGTGCACAGTATGGGGCACACGCTGTTCCACATCAGGTGTCGTGAGGATACGCACAAGCGTACCTTTCTCCAGTGTGTGCAGCTCCCGAGCTGTGGGTGAGATGCGGTAAGCCGCGTCGAGGGCATCCAGCTCAGCCTCGTCCGCTTCGTCCACGGGTGGCTCCTCTTCTTCCTCCTCGATCTCTTCTTCCTCTTCTTCTTCCTCTTCTTCCTCCTCGTCAGCTGAGGATCCGCCGCTGTCACGCGACGGATTCAACAGTTCACGTCGCGATGGTTTAGCAGTGGATCGTGTGGCGCGAGAGGCTCCGCGGCGTGGACGCGCGTCTCCTGCAACCTCCTCCATGGCTCCGTCCTTGAGGCTATTCGGCTACTGAAGCGTTGTGGATGTGCACACGGTTTATGCGTGCACCACATCGAGATGGTGTGACTCACGTAAATATCATGTGATCTACACAAATAACGTGGCAGATTGAGGTTTTTCGATGTGTCGTACTTCGCCTGAGGTTTTTCACGCCTCGATAGTGTGAAGAAGGCTAGCAAGATGACGACGGCCGAGACGACGGACAAGGAAGACAAGGCGCCGGCTGTCGAGGCCCCTGCGGCCTCCAGTGAGGGAGACACGGAGGTGGCGGATGCCAATGTGAACGTGCCGCAGATCGCACCGCTGGCCAAGTACAAACTGGTGTTTCTGGGCGACCAGGGCGTGGGCAAGACCTCCATGATCACGCGCTTCATGTATGACACGTTCGACAACGCGTATCAGGCCACGATCGGCATCGACTTTCTGTCCAAAACCATGTACATGGAGGACCGCACTGTGCGGCTTCAGCTCTGGGACACAGCGGGCCAAGAGTGAGAGCGATCGAGCGTTGTGATACCTCCCAGATCTGACCATTTTTTGCGTTTTGACCCCTTTCAGACGCTTCCGGAGCCTCATTCCCAGCTACATTCGTGACTCATCAGTGGCTGTTGTAGTCTATGACATCACAAGTGAGAGCATCGTCTGGAAATTACGAGAATAAAGCTTTACTGACCATTAAGACTGTGGTTACAGATCGCGCGTCGTTCCTCAACACTAGCAAATGGATCGAGGATGTACGCACTGAGCGCGGACAGGATGTGGTGATTATGCTGGTGGGCAACAAGACGGACATCTCGGATCGACGTCAGGTGTCCATTGAGGAGGGCTCTGACAAGGCCAAGGAGGAGAACGTCATGTTCATCGAGACGAGCGCCAAGGCTGGATACAATATCAAGGCACTCTTCCGCAAACTAGCGACTGTGCTTCCTGGCATGGAGAACACCATGATTAGCGGAGACTCTAACTGTGCGTTGACTACTACAGCTCCGATCCTTTGAAAAGTTTACTAACTGTTGGACTTGTGTTTGACTGCAGTGATTGATATTAAACTGACGGCCGCACCACCCCCAAAGGAGAACACTGCAGAGCAATGCAATTGCTGAGAAGAACGAAGAATTCAGTAGATCATGAGCGCTGCCCAAGTAGATGACAAGCGAATCCAAATGCAAAGCAGGCCAGTTACACGCGTATGAGGCAAGCGAGGACCATCAAAGCCAAGTGGAGGTATGCGTTGTCTCGAGACTAGCTCGCGCGCAAACTCGCAGCTTACCTCGTCTCAGCACGTTCTTATGTCAAGCAGGAAGGGAGTATGCATGTAGTCCTTTAATATGTGGTGACAAGATATGACGTTGTGGGATCTTAGAAGTGTTGATCTTGCTTTAGGAAAAAACAAGCGACAACGACAAGTATGAAGTTGGGCGACTACTTACGGCGACTGCCACCACTGCTCTGCTGTTCCTTTTCGCGTTCCAGCTCTTTCTTCTTGGAGATAGTCTCCCAGTCGATGGCCACCTGCTTGGAGTACTGCAGGAATTTCTTGTCAGTCTCTTGAAGCTTGTTCGCAGCTAGAAATCGCTCGCGGTACGCCAGTACCGTGTCCACATGCGTTCCAGCATCTGTAGTGTGTTTGATAGCAAGGTCCAATGCTCGATCCCAGCGGAATAGTCGGAGATTCAGCTTAATGGCTCGGTACACGAGAGGAGTCGGGTGCGCTTGCAACAAAATAGCTTCGGCCTCATCGACGTTACCTGAATACAGGGCCAACTCTGCATTACGACGTTCGTCAGAGGCCATACTCTTTACATGGTGCACGAAATAGAGTTTATCGACACAGTCGATGGAAGCAAGGGATATCTCTGCTGTCTCCAGGTGGCGACGGTGGAGCGCCATGCCGGCCAAACAGGTCCAAAGGCTTTTGCTCTTCACAAAGCGACAAAGCCTGACAGCCTTGTCCCAGTCAGCTGACGTCGTGAATTCGTATAGCATTGGAGCGTAGGGTGACACACTCGCAGCGAGTGTAGTTCCATCGGCGCGGCGCACAGTCACACTCGAGCCAACGAAACTCGTGATAGCCGCCATTTTCAAGAAGTCGACGGCATCTCTAGACTCTACTACGTCGGGCAGCAACGTACGATCCACATAGACCATGTTGGGGTATGTCCACGTGAGTAATTTGGCATCGGCAATTGCAATGAGTAGCTCCGACGCATCATTCCAAGCAGCAGAGTCCACCTGCGCATGGAGCTTGAAGTTGCCCTTGTTGGTCACCCGAGAAAGATACATATCTCGGTTCCGGTCAATGAAGAAAAGCTTGCGGTCTTCCATAGGTCCGAAGCGGCTGAGTGACAGCTCAAGAATCTCCAGTGAGTGAGTGATCGCAACTGGAAGTTGCTTGCCAGTGTTCAAGTCGAAGCATCTGATAGTTTTACGGTCTGAGTGATCCAGAATAGCAAGTGTATCACTGCTGAGTGAGATAGTGCGGCTGCTGAGGAATTCAACGTGCAAGCCAGAGAACTTCGGGTTGCTCACAGTCTTGCCTTCGTACGAGTAGACCTGGATGCCGTTGAAGTTGTCCACAGTCAGAAAGTGGCTCTCGCTCTGGACAAGGAGGCTGACAGCAGCACGCAAATCAAATATGTGGGGGGTGTTCCAGCTCTGCGCGTCGTAAATGAAGCATTGTGTGGCAGTGCAGACCACGAGGAACCCATGAGCAAACGACATCTCCACGACTCGGTCACGCGCAAAGTCCAGCTCCTCGAGTGTCTCATTAACCACATCATGAACATGAATTTTGCGGGGGTCCACAAGTGTCACCTCAACCTTTTTCCAAGGCAGCATGCGTCCCACTACCTGTGCGAACACGGTGGCGCCATTACCACCTGCAGCCACAAGCTGCGTGGAGTCCGAGGCCCAGGCCAAGTTCATTAGCGAGCCGCTTTGAGGACGTTGACGGCAATAAGACCATCCAGTCTGATCACACAGCCTCAACATGTTATAGGAGCCTACAGCGAAGCAGCTACCGTTAGGACACCAAGCGACAGAGGTGATAACATGCTCGCCCGCTGGACTCTGGTACAGTTGGCGACCAAAGGCGTCCCAAACGCGAAAAATGCGGTCTTCACCGCCCGAGATTAGGCGATTATTGATCGGATTCCAGTCCAAACACAAGATGGAGCCGTCGTGAGCTTTCCACTGAATGTCCTTGCGTCCAAGTTGCACGGTCTTGATGACCAAATTGTTCCCGTGCATGAAGAGGAGCTGGTCGCTATCGGGCCCCCAACACACGTCGTATACGGATCGACCAGTAGTCGCCAGTGTTGAGCGGAGATTTCCACTGCGCGACCAAATCTTGAGTGTGCCATCTTCGCCTGCAGTAACAAGTGCTGTGCCGTCGTAATTCCATTTGAGAGCGATGACAGCACCAGCGTCGCAGGCCTGTACACGCTTCTCCTCACGTCCACTTTTCGAGATTAAGCGGAACGTGCCATCGGTGCACGAAACAGCAAATGTGTCAGCACTTTGCTTGCCCACCGACGGCACCCAGTGCACTGATGTGACGTAGGCGTCCATTTTGGCCACTTGCCCAACTACTTCGCCATCCATTCGCCAACGCACAATGAAGTTGTCATCACTGCATGTAACTGCGTCGTTCTCGGGCGTCCAACAGCATGCGGTCACGATCTCGGTGTGGTGGTTCACGGGCAGTTGAGAGTGCTGGAGACGCATGTGGGAGTAGTTTGTCCAGGCAGACGACGACGAATGATCACAATGAAAGATTCGTGGTCGACCTTTCAACACTAGCCCGAGTAACGCTGAGTATTCATGGCAGGCCTTCCCCAAGATAACGACGCCTAGAAGAGGTCCACAACGGAGACTTGGTGTTCTTGTTGTCCTGGGACCGGCATCATAATCGAAAGATGCGTGTGACGTACGCTTGGCAAGGCCTCCTGGCAGCTTCTTCGACGATGGCAGCTTCATACAACCCTCAGCACATTGTGCTTGGCACAGACGGCATGGTGGTTGTAGGTGCTGACCCGAGTTTGTACTTCCGTACCAGCAGAAATCAGCTCCACCGAGATCAAAATCAAGCGGAGACCGAGCTAGAACTAGCGTTCCACTTCAAGCAAACAGAACCCGACGAACTGTCGGTGGTCGTGTTGCCAACGATACACAACGAGCTGCTAGAAGCTGATAACCTTGATTCCACTGACCAGGTACCCCTCGATAAATAACATTGCGTCGATGGTCGGAGCTCATAAAATAATATCTTGTACAGGAGCTTGACGAAGACGAATTCTCGAACAAGGCAGAGTTTCAGGTGCTAACGCCATATCTCGACTTTTCCCATTGTTATTCCACTCACATCTTGCTGTAGGACGATACATCTTTCGTGTCTTGGAGGACATTTGGCATGACCGACGACGGAGATATTCCCGGAGTTTACGGCTCTGTCGTATTCGCCGAGTTGGTACAGAATTATTGTTTTCTCCTGTAACAACTGCGATACTAATCTGTTTGTTTTGTGGTGCTGACAGAGTTGCTGTTTTGTTGCCTTCATCGGGTACTTAGTGCGCTCAATTCCGCTGTGGGTCGGATTCTCCAGCGGTCAGAAATGTTGCCTCATTGTTGCCTTCAGCGTAGCAATTCTGTATCAATTTGCTACTCTAGGCTGGTACTTCGGTGCTGTGACGTCAGAGTTCATGTTGGGACTTTCGAGCCTCATCACAAGAATGATTTCGCTGGGTATGGTGCCAATCACCACCACATCGTTTATGGGTCGTGCGAGGGAAATCTGTCAGGACCGTGCTGTTGTGACGGCGTCAGGGTCAAGAAAATCCTCGCATTCACGAAACTCACGCCGCCACCACGCGCGCGCCAGATCCAGTTAGTACTCTAGTTGTAGTTAGTTGTCAGAATTCTCACGTCGTACATCGCTCTGTAATTCATACAACACCATCGAACGAGTGCTACCACAGCAAGGTAGTCATAATAGCGTCTTTATAAGTAAGTAGGCACGTACAGTCTTTTACGAGTTTCTTGGACAGGAGTAGAGCCTCCGTCCGGACTCTTTGCACTCTTCATGTGTGATAGAATACTGGCACAGGATTTCGGCCCAGGTGATGGGCTTGATGGTGATAGTTGCTGGACATGATTGTCTTGGTCAAGATCAACGCTAGTTGTCTTAGAAACTTGCGCTTCCAGTTCAGATTCCAATTCACCTATTACTGCCAAGTTGCCTTCCAGGTGATACTCTGACTTATCATTATCCTGCTCACCGACAATTGCTTCGTGGCGAAGAGTTGTAGCTCCATTTAGCAATGTGTCCATGTCTTCGTCGTCGCTGTCACTACTTACTGCAGTAGGCTTGTCCTCAGTCTGAGTTGGTGTAGGCGCCTCCTCTGGTGTTAGTACATCTGATACCAATTCGTCGGCCACTTCGATCATTTCACCTTCATCGTCATCAACAATATTTGGTTTTTTCTTCGGAGTTAACTTTTTTGCCGACTTACTTACCGAAGCAGAATCATACCGAACTCGGTTCTGTTGAATTAGCAAACCATCCCGACTTCGTTGATACGCATCCTGAATGCCCTTAAGCACACCGCCAGGTTTCCAACAAATCAAATTCGCAATACCGAAGAGTTCTCCCCTCTGTTGTGGATTGCCTTGAACGCCCTCAAAGTAACGCAGTGCGTTGGCGCCCTTCAACGTCGTATCACTGAGCTGCTGCTTGTAAATCTGACGAACGTAGATCATCTCTTCAATTGTTCCCAGAGTAATGAGTCTATAAACTTGAACATCCTTCGTTTGACCGATACGATATGCCCGATCCTGAGCCTGACACTCGTGAGCTGGGTTCCAGCTAGGATCGAAAATGACAACATTCGTAGCACTCTGCAAGTTCAGCCCGACACCCCCAGCTCTCGTACTAATCAAGAACACAGTAGTGTTACTACCAGGGTTGTTGAAATCATTCACCATCTGCAAACGGTCCTCCACCTTAGTGCTGCCATCCAGTCTACAAAATCTCGTTGCCTTTGTAATTAAAAAGAGCTGGATGATATCAAGCATTCGAGTGCTTCGACTGAAGATTAGCGTCCTCTGTCGGCGCTTCTTCCAAATTGCGAGTAGCTTCTCCAATACAATCATTTTCCCACAGGTTTTCGTGGACATAGCACACATTTCTTGGAAACTTGACACCTGGTTCACACCTCCAACCTCATCAAGATCACTGTCAAAAGCTGTTCTTGCAAACTCGCGCTGATAGTATTGAAGTTCCTCTCTGTCACGTGGGTTCACTTTCAGCAACTCCAAATGATTAGACAGCTTCAACAGCATTGCTACACACGGGAGGCCCATACAATTTGGACAATTCTTACACGGCCCGCCCTCGTGAAAGCGTTCGTACAACAATCCAGAGTCATCACCAAGATCCGAAGGCGTCTTATAGCAACACTTCTTTCGTTTCTGTTTACTGTCACGACCGCAATCACACATTTCTTCGCCGCGTTGAAGCAGCTGAAACTCAGGCATTGCTAAAACTCGCTGGTACGCAGCCATTTGAAGTGGTGTGAGATCGCAGAATACCACTTGATCATTCTTTTTAACTTCTTGGAACGTCGGATTAATTTCCTTCTCTCGACGGAAGTAATACGGACGCAGCTTTTCGCGGAGCTCTTTCTCTTTCTGACGGCTCCGCTTCACTGCTTCAGGGGCAGCAGACTTTTTCCTTCCGTACTTGATATCCTGTCCGTAATATAAACTGAACTCCGCCCAGGATCCAATCGCGCCTGGAGCAATCGTGTCGACTAAACAATGCAGCTCTTTCTAATTGTTTTGCATCAATGTTCCTGTAAGTCCAAGTTTCTTGCGACACCTGATTGCTTTTACAGCTTGAGTAAGCTTAGCTTCGGGGTTCTTCAAACAGTGCATCTCGTCCAAAATCACCCCTTCCCACGGAATTCTATGTAGTCGACTCAAGTACATCTTCAGAATGTCATAGCTGCAAATAACTATCTCATATTCACCCCTGCATCAAGAAACACACCGCCTTCAGTCATTAAATACGTTCATAATGACAACGTCAACGAAAGTACCTAGCGATCTGGTCGATCATTGCATCACGGTCACTTGGCTTCCCACGCAAGATGATTGTGGTGCAACTCATCCAAGTGTGCAGCTCCTGCTCCCAATTCTGAAGCAGCGATGCTGGCATAACAATAAAAATTGGCGCAACTTCACCTGCAAAACTAAAACCTGTGTCTTCAGGATGGCCACCACCGCCACTTTGACTATACCGTTCGCGACGCTGATGTAGTAAAATCCTCCATGCATCTTTATCGCGGTGGTCACCGTGTTTACCCAAGATTGCCGACAGGAGCGCAATGACCTGAACAGTCTTGCCTAGACCCATGTCGTCTCCCAAAATCGCGCCAGTATCACGCTTGTAGGTGCCGTAGAGAAATTCCACACCCTCACGCTGGTAGTCAAATAAGTAGCTGTTCAGATTTGCACAAACTTCGAGAGTCTTGGATCCTTCCTCTTCCTCCGAAGATGCCAGAATCATAGGGCCAGCATTGACCTATTCGACACAGAATCAAATAGTTGTTATTCAGGATCGTGGCACATAAGAAATTAGAAGGGTGCACCTTCGGCGGATCTAGCTGCGGCCATCGCTCACTCGTATAAGCATTTTTCTCGTCCTCGCTGGAGTCGTTTAGCTCCTTCTGTAGTCGTCTCCTCGGTTTCCTCTTTGCTGGTTCTCGCGTACCCCCCGAAGTCTGCCAACTGCCAGAAGCATGAACTCGTCTAGGAGTTGGATATGTTTGTACCTTTTCCATTGCATTTGCTTTACTAGCAGCATCCTCATCTTCCAACACCATTTCCTTCGAATCCGACATCCACTCGTCTGCATCGTTATCAATCTCTGGGATAGCAGAACCGATGATATGTCGCGGTCTGGAGCCTTGATCTTGTCCTTCACTCTTCGAGTCGTCGTAAAAAGCGTCACGAGCACTTTTCATCTCCTCTTCGCTCATTTCCTCAGTTGGTTGCTGCCTTCATTGTCGCCTCCGTTTCATATTCATAAATCCATCCGGGTTCATGAATGGAGACACATAGGTCGATTTCGGTGCAGACCCACGCTCGGTACCAATACCAGTCGTTTGGGCATCCCAGAATGATCTCTTCTTTAATTTAGTCACAGGAGTTGTCTCCTTAATAGGCGTATTTTCCTCTTCTATATGATCTTCAGCATCAATTGACCTCTTAGCAGGACGTGACCCTGTTGAATTAACACGATCACATCTCGAGTCTTTTGGTGTCGCCTTCGCTGCAGCCACAAGTCCGTACTTTCGAGCAATGCGTTCACCAGCCGATAATTCCTTCTTCTCAGATGAAGTTGTGCGTTTCTTCGGTGTTACTAGCGAATAAGCGGCTACTGCTGCGTCCATTGCATTCTCTTTCGCACCATTTGCTGACGATACGCTTTGCGTCTGTCGCTTTGAAGATGGAAGCAAATTCATAAGTAGTTCACGAGCTGAGATCACGGGTTTGTGGCCCATAGCAGACTTTCTCTCTGTGCTGCCACAACTGAGTCGATTGTTGCATTGAGTGCGAGTCGATGGACGGAGTAGATCGTCTTCGATACTGTCTTGACTGTTGGAGGATTGCGGAGGCTTCCGGCGCGCTGGAGATGCGGAGAGCGACGTCGGAGAAACGCCTTCATCTTCGCTACTGGACATCAACTCCATTGCAGACGAACCTGGTTATTTCGATACGTTTCTGTTAGCGAGTACTTTAGTCAAATGTGAGAGATGTTTTGCGACCAAAAGTTGGTCACTTCAGTTTCGATACTCGATAAAGAATGTATTTGTGGAGCTACAATTTCATTCACTTATACAGTTATAAGCAAAGGCAGCATTATTGCATCAAGGATAGCATGTTGTCCTTCATGGGTAGACAGACGACGTTGAGATCACTGGCTTGTTATTACGTTAGGTCTATAAATCTACAGCACTGCTAGTGGTTGCTTCATCCAATGCCAATTGGCTCTGGCCACGACACGAAGGTCTCTGTTCAGTCGTTGGCAACAGTTCTTACTGGAAGATCGGGTCCGGCGACTGCGTGGGCAGCAGACCGAAGCGCTTCTTGGTAGTGATTCGCTCCTTCGAGAACTTGTCGTCAGGCGAGAAACGCGCCGGGTGTGCCGAGCACGTCGGGGCTCCGGCCGGAGTCTCCTTCTGTTCAAAGTCAATACAGTAAGTGTTAGTAAATGTGCGATGGCAATTTCACTAGATAGATACTGATGCAACCGCACCTTGAGCGTGTAGACGCGCTTGCCGTCCTCGCCGAGGTAGTACATGAGGTGCATGGTGCTGTCTTGGTGGTTGGTTCCGATCAAGTGGCGAATAAGCCGATTCTCTGCATTTAGAGACTATTGTCTAGATTTGCGAATTCGCTAATTACTGGTGCAGACTCTACTCGTCATTTGACTTGGTTTCACTATCAGCTGCAGAAATCAAATAGTCCCTAGCCCTATGGATTTTTAGCAAATGAGAGAATAAAACCTCGAAGGATCTGAATTTAAAAAACCTCGAGTCAGAAGCTTCACTTAGGTTCGGTATGGTCGTTGGCTGGTGGAGGACGTGGGTTTCGCCTCCCATTCGCTACTCGGCGCCCGATAGTTGGTAAAGTTCCCGAAGCGCACGCAAGTTAGACAAGATGGTACGTGTAGTTGCGCCTGTACAGCTACGTCCGCTGCCTCAATACACTCCCAAGACCCTCGTCCACCTCCCCTCCTTTTCTCGCGCCTGAAAACTCCGTCCTAGAGCGGAAATCGACGCTTGACCTCCAAAATGAAGCCACGAGTTGCGATCTAGTACTGCAGTGAGCGCTGTAGCAACAGGACGGACTGGAGACTGCTTCTACAGGTGATAAAGGACTGGGAGAGGCAGATTTGAGGGACTGAAGGCTCGGCGAGGACAAATACAGGCAACAGTAACACTGACAAGATTTGATTGACTTATTCAGGCCCAGAACGCCCCGGAATTCAAGCTCATCCTCGTGGGTGACGGTGGTGTCGGCAAGACCACCTTCGTGAAGCGCCACTTGACCGGCGAGTTCGAGAAGAAGTACGTGGCCACGCTCGGCGTGGAGGTGCACCCGCTGACCTTCCACACGAACTTCGGCCCTATCCGTTTCAACTGCTGGGATACTGCCGGCCAGGAGAAGTTCGGTGGTCTGCGCGACGGCTACTACATTCAGGGCCAGTGCGCTATCATCATGTTCGACGTGACTTCTCGTATTACCTACAAGAACGTCCCGAACTGGCACAGAGACCTGTTCCGTGTGTGTGAGAACATCCCCATTGTGCTATGCGGTAACAAGGTCGAGGTGAAGGACCGCAAGGTGAAGGCTAAGCAGATCACGTTCCACCGCAAGAAAAACCTGCAGTACTTCGACATCTCGGCCAAGTCCAACTACCAGTTCGAGAAGCCGTTCCTGTGGCTTGCCCGCAAGCTTGTTGGGTACGTCTTGTTATCACTTGCTGAGATGTTTTGAACAGTCTTATCTGACTTTTTCTATTATCATTGCAGTGACAACAACTTGACCTTCGTCGAGGCTCCCGCTCTTCGCCCGCCTGAGGTTACCATCACGCAGGAACAGATTGCCCAGATTGAGGCCGACGCTAGTTCTGCTGCCGCCGCTGTTCCCCTTCCGGATGAGGACGAGGACCTGTAAGCTCATTGGTGTGCTGTCCTATCACGCATCTACCTGCATTTTTCGCTTAGAACTCAACGAGGAGAACGAAGGAGGGAGACCCGGACGGAACCGCTACACTGGCTGAATGCGCGTGTGCGTTTCGGCCGCTTCGACCGACTGGTTTGCTGCCGCTGATGTGATGGAACGCGAGTTCCTTGAAACGATTGACAACCAGGAGACGAAGAAGACCAGGAAATAGTCGCGGTTGAATGCATGTTGCTCTATTTTTGATTGCTTTCCGATTAGCTTAGCTTTACTATTCCATTCCCGTAGTTAGATAAACCAGCAAGATCGCTTTGCTTACCTCTGCTGATGTTATTGTGTGCTGTTGTTTAATTCCATCAGAGCCGGATTACTAGAGCGTAGCAGCTGGCGAAAGATGCCATCGAATCCATAAAATACTGCGAAACAACTGAAACGCCACTATCGTGTCTAAGAAGATATGCATTGTTCGAATTTTGATACCATACAAAGTAACTTTCACAGCCATATCCCAAATATAAGATTCTGAATTCAATGGTCGCAGGCTTTGTCACTTACAGCGCCATGATGAGCCCCTCAGAAGCTCACTGCGAAACAGTCCGATCGCATTGTACGAATTCACGTGATGGCGGATGACAACTCGCTGCACTTGCAGCCGCTGCAGGACGACAGCAACGACGTGGCATCAAGTGTGTACGAGAGCTGCGTGACCCCGGGCGAAGTCGAGCGCCAGCCGCAAGAGCCAAGCAACCAGAAAATGGTGCGGTTCACACCTGGAAGCGGCGGTGCAGTCGCTGTTGATGTCGTTATCGACCGAAACAGCATCGACCACGATGGACTGAGCGGCATTCTCCATGCACCCGACATCCAATGGACCTTGCGGACACGCGCGTTTCGCACGTGTCTTGTTCTTGCCATGCCCTGGGCAGCCTACGCGATTCTCGGTACGCTAGTTCCTCATTCTTTTACTACTGTAGTTATCACTGACACTGTGCCTTTTTCCTGGCTTTTGCAGATACTGTTTTCACAAATACGCGACTGTCGTACATGGAATCCATGGGCATCTCCGATTTTGTGCCTCGGTTTGTACCGAGTCTGATCCAGATTTTCCTTGGCCCGATCCTTGGTGCCATGTCGGATCGATCACTATCCAAGTGGGGACGACGCAACGTGTTTCTGATGGCAGCTGCTGTCATTGTCACCGTAACAGGGCTGCTATATGGTTCTGCAAACGTACTGTTTCCCAGCCTCCAATCGTTGATTCAGCTGCTCCTTGTGCTCCTCAGTATTGGTGTGCTGCTGTTGAACGTGTGTTCCTGAAGAAATGCGATGTGTTGTTCCGTTATCACTAACATCTTCTCTCTTCCTACAGATTGGTCTCCGAGCTCGCGTCATGGACATGGTTCCGATCGAGTTTCAGGTTCACGCACAAGCAACATTAGTTATGTATGAAGGCGTAGGTGGTGTACTGGGATCACTCCTCTTTCGGAGCACATCTGATGCGGTAGTCTTTGCAAGCGCTATCAGTGGCGAAGAGATTCTGAAAGCTTTTGGATTCGCAATGGCAGCCATCTTCGCCACGACCGCTCTTTGTATCTATCTGCGACCAGAACATCCGCAGGATAAGCCTATATTTCAACCTCGCCTCAGTCGCGTGGGCCGTGAAGCATGGCAACAAGTCGTGCACGCACCCAAGGTGTTTCGCTTCCTGTGTGTCATACACTTCGTGCTATCGTTTGCGTGGCTAAGCTTCTCGGACGAGGTTTATCAGTGGTGGGGTGCAAATGTATATGAAGGTTGCAAGGCTGCAGGTACTGTTATGAAGTGTTGCTTAATGTACATTGTGAAGCTTCTAATTACCTCCTGCAAACTTGTTCATGTCAGACTGTGATGACAGCAGCCAAGACAAGTACCGAAGAGGACTCGACACTGCTAACACAGCACTTATTGCTCAGGTATGCTGTCTTTTCAAGCAATGGATGCCTAACATTAACGGGTTTGATATTGGTGCTTTCTTGATTTGAGTAGAATGGTCTTGTGGCGGTGATATGCTTCTTTGTGCTGCTTGTTATGCCACGATGCAAAGATGCACGGTACCTCAAGCGCTTCACTGTACTCGGACTCATGATTGGGAGTAAGTTGTCTGCTCTTAGTAGTTTCTTCGGTTGGTTGACGTCTATTGCTTGCATGACCAGCCTCCGCACTTGTTGTGGCAGTATCAGTGGGAAAGTTTTGCAAAGAGGTGGCGTTCGCAGGCTTTGTGGTTACTGCTTTTTATCAAACTGTGGCGAATGTATTCCCATTTTCGATCGTGGGTATCATGGGCAAGGAACTGCAGACTTCAGTTCATGGATTCAACAACAACGGACTGTACGTTGGTGTGCTCATGCTTTTCGAAGCAGCATCAGACTTGACAGTTCAAGTCTACGGCACTGAGAGCTTATCACCTCTAGGGACTGGAAACGTGCTCACTCTTCCATGCATCCTGTTCGCAGTTGGAATTGCATGTACTGCCAGCTTCGTGGCAACGCTCGGTCGGCGTTGATGTATCGAAACCAGTACTCGTTCGACGGACAGCGTCGCCACTCGTATTATTTATTGTTTTTTCCCATCTCAATGAAAGCAATCCGGTACACTACTTGGTACATCATTCTCGCCGTGTTGGTGGTATATCCCGTGTTAGATTATCTATTAATTAGTTTCCAAAGTGTTTGCTACAGACATTTTGCACTTTTCGCTATGTAAAAGTTTTATGAATTCTGCTTACTGAACTGTAGCCATTTCCACAGAATCTTTGGATCTTTGGATCTTGAAGAGACGCGAATCAATCACTTTCGAAAAGGCCACTGCAACGATGGACGTGCGTTTCGCTGCGATGGACTCGACGGGTGACGCGCCTACAGGCTGCGCACGTGCGATCGTGAAGACGGTGGTGGCGCTGAGTCTCCCGTTCGTGCTGAGTCCGCGCGAGGTGGCGAGTGAAGCTGTTACCAACGTGGCGGCGGCCTTCACCACTTGTTTCAGTCGACTGCGTCAGCGCCGTCCGCAGTTCAACGAGGAGCAGAAGGAGGCACTACTGACGGAGGACGAGCGCTTCTCGGAGGCTGCTATGATGGAGCTGCGACGACGGGTGATGGAGGGCGGCGCCATGACGCCAGCCATGCGGTGGGGACCAATGCCCACCGACCAGCCGCCGCGACCGTCTCGCTGGAAACAACGCAAGATGCAGGAACGAGCAGATCGTGCTCGAGCCAAGAGTAATCCGTCGCAATGGAAGAGAGCGAGCCCTGAGAAGGAGCAAGAGGCGTTCACGACGCTGGCATCCGATACGGAGAAGGCACTGGATCAGATCCTCGAGTCGACCAAGAGAACGAGGAAACACTCCAAGAGCAGCGAGACGCTGGACGCAGAAGCTGTGAGACGGTTGAGTGTGGATGAACTACTTGCACATGGAATAAACGAGAAAAGTGACGCCATCTCTCCAGAGAAGACGGGGGTGGAGAGTGCGCTGCTGAATCTCCAAGACGACGATGGAAGCTGCGATGGCGGACAGCTGCGAGAATGGCTAGCAGGGATTGACACGTCCCGATCGGAGGAGTACTGCGTATATGCCAAGCAGTTGGAAGAGCATGGGTTTTTGACGTTGGAGGATCTAGCGCAGCTGGTGAGCGACGACGATGTGGATCAGGCTATGAGTGAGGTAGGGATTGCCAAGTTCGCACACCGGTTGCGCATTCGGAAAGCCATTCAACGACTCCACTCTTCTGAGGAGAACACTGCCTCTGTCGCAACTCTTCCTGTGGCTGCTAGTGCGTAATGAATCAAACGAAAAGGCGATGAAGACAAGGTAGATATGAAAGACACACACTTTCAAGGCTTACTACTTAGCGTCTACTACTTGCGCGGAAATGTACTGTATGCAATGCAACGTCCGCTCTCGCTCCTTCCATCTAGAATTCCTCGTTCAGGTACGAGATGTCATCCCACGGGTGGCGGTACAGCGGTTGCTTGAGGCGCTTCTGGTCGAGGAAGTGCCCGATGAAACCAATGCTGCGGCCAAGCACGAACAGGCCGTTGAGGCATCCGTTCTCGATCTGCTCGTTGGCCTCCTCCAACGTGAAGACACCGCAGTTACGCAGCAGGTCCACGAAGCAGACAGCGATGCAGCCGTCAACGTTCAGGATCAGGTTGCTGCGCTTCTTCGTGGTCACTTGCTCCACCTCCAGGGCGAAGTCAAGCACGTCCGTGGCGGGGAAGTTGGTCTTAGCGAACTCCTTGATGATGGTCACACGCTTGTCTGGGTTCGACAGCGACTTGATGCGGTGGCCAATACCCATAATGAGCTTGTTCTGTCTGCGCATGTCCACCACGAAATCAGCCGCAGACAAGCCAGAGTCGTGTGCGCTAGCAAACATCTCGGCAGCCTTGTCCAAAGCACCACCGAAACGGGGTCCAATCGTCACGAGACCCGAGATCAGTGACGAGATCAAGTCCTTGCCAGCACGAGCAGTAACGATCGTGTTGTGGGCACCCGACACAGCCGGACCGTGGTCAGCAGTGACCATGAGCACCATCTCAATAAACTTGGAGGCGTAGGCCGGCAGGTTGCGCTTGAACCACAGCAGACCAATGACGCCGCCGACGCCCATGTCCTCCTCGAACACCTTCGAGATAGGGGTGCCAGCGTAGCGCAGCTCTTCACCACGGTCATCCGAGATGGACGAGATGAAGTTAGCCGGTTTACGGATAAGGCCTAGGTTCTTGGCCCAGGCATAGTCCATGGGCACCTTCGGGACAGGGACTTCCGGACGCGGCACGATCGCACCCGACGCAACCATCGAGTCGAACTGCTTGCGGATGGCGTTGCCGAACTGGTCGAAGTTCTCCGGGACGATGGCACCGGCAGCAGCCAGAGCAGCGTTCTTAGCCGAAGCAGTCTCCGACTCGCCCGTAGCGCAAGCACCGGCGTGACCGAACTGCACCTCGAACGGGAAAATCTTGGCACAAGTACCAATGCACCAGGCAACAACCGGCTTCTTGATGGCACCCGACTGGATGGCACGGCAGACAGCGAACTCGTCAGTGCCGCCGACTTCGCCGAGAAGCACCATCATCTTCACCTCCGGGTTTGCCTCGTAGCGCAGCAGGTGCTGGATGAACGTGGAGCCCGGGTATTTGTCACCGCCAATAGCGACACCCTCGTACACACCGTCCGTCGTCTGGGACACGATGTTGTTCAGCTCGTTGGACATACCACCGGACTTGGACACGTACGCAACGCTACCAGGGCGGTACAGCTTCGACTGCACGATGTTGTCCAGCATGCCACCGGTGTTACCGATACGCAGGCAACCAGGCTTGATGCCGCCAACGGTGGCAGGGCCGATGATACCTACGTTCAGCTCACGCGCCTTCTTCGAGATCAGACGCGACTGCTGCTCCGGCACACCCTCAGCAATGATAGCGTGTGTCTTAATGGTGTCGCTGTGCTCGAAGCCTTCCATCGTGGACTGGTACACCGAACGGAACGACGAGAAGTTGATCAGCACGCTCACGTCTGGGAACTTCTTAACGGCATCCGAGAGCTTCTGGTACACAGGGATCAGACGCTCCGAAGTGCCCCAGTAGAACTTCAGGTAGTGGTTGGGCGAGAACGGGAAAATCAGAGCCGCCACACTGGGAGTCTTACGGTTGCACAGATAGTCAAAGTCAAGCATGCCCTGCACGGCGCGCTGCTGCAGACCGTAGACGATGCAACGAGTGTTGTCGTTCATGCGCACGATGCCCTCGTCCTGGATTACCACAGGTGCCTGCTTCTTCGCACCGTCCTTGCTCTCCAGTTCATCGACGCTACCAGCCTCTTCATTGTCGCTGTTGGCAGCGCTGCCCTCCTCAGAAGACTGCTTACTCACGCCCACCTTAGCGCCACCGATGGCCTTAGCAGTGGGCTGCGCAACAATCGACGTGGGCTTTTCCACAAGGCCCAGGGCCATGGGGACGACAGCCGTGATGTGCGTCTCGGGGCCAAACACCTCAATGGGCACGCCCGTAGCCTCACCGACATCACGCATGACAGCCAAACCCTCCTGGCAGTTGGGGCCACCACGGCGCACCCAGATGTGCACCTTGTTGTCCTTGAGCTTCTGCTGGAACTCCTGGATGGCGCGGATGATGCCCTTGAACGTCAGCGCAACATCCGTGAAGTTGGCAATACCACCACCAATGATCAGCACCTTGCCACGCTCGTTGAAGTCGCGCGTCATTAGGTCCAGAATGGTCTTGGCGTAGTGGTAAGTGTGCGTCTCGCTGGGAGCACCCGAGTACTCACCGTAGTTAGCCAGCTCGTGGCCGTAGCCCAGATCAGCGATCGTGTCAGCGTACACAACCGAAGCACCACCACCGGCAACCATAGTCCAGATGCGACCCGTGTGGTTAAGGATCGTAAGCTTCAGCGAAGCGCCCGTCTTGGAGTCCAAGTCCTGGATGAACTCCTCTTCAGGGAACTTGGCGCGACCGAAAGCTGGGGGGAACTCAATCTCGCCCCATCGGTCACCGACAAGGAAGTTGGCGGTCTCGTCGAGCTTGGCAGCCATGTCAAGCACGGAGATCTGGTCGCCCACGAGCACAATGGGGTTGATCTCCATGTACACGAAGTGCAACTCGCGGAACTTGGTGAGCATGCCAACAAGGAACTTGGCCAGGATAGGCTTGCGAGCCTCCTCCACGGACGAGAGCAGCGCAGCAGTCACCTCCTCCTCGGAAGCCACAGACTCGATGCCAACCTGCAGGCGTTTGGCCTTCGCGTCGACGTCACCGACGTCCACGCCGCCCTCGTGGTGGAAAAGGATCTCCTCACCATCACGGTTTGAGACGATGCACACGTAGTGCTCATCGGCGCCGCTGTGCTTGAGGAAGGGCTCGACGATGAAGTGCGTGAGCACACCTGTGACGGTCTCCACCTGGATGGGCTTGTTGATGCGCTCCCAGACCCAGTCCTGCACCTCGCCCCACGTGGCGTTGAGGAGCAGCAGATTAGCCTTGCCACGACGCTTGATGAGCTGGTCGGGCTTGACCACGAGCTTGGTCTCGCCCAGCGATGTGAGCCACGGGTTGCCGGCCTCGATGGCACCGAAGAACTCCTCGCGGCTCTGGCCTGCGAAGCTCTTGGTCACTGCCACCTGCGCAAAGCGCTTGTTGAGGTTGAAGGCCGGCAGGCTCGTGGACAGGATGCGCTTGCCGTCGAACTCGCGGATCGCCTTAGCCGACATGATGTGAACGAGGACTGGGAGGGACGCCGCAAATTCTCAAATGCCGAGCTGAGGCTCACGGTCCACGCACGTGGAAATCTCGAGCCGAGGGGATGGACGGGCTGCTTGGGCTGCGTCAGCGGGAATTGACTTGGCTTTTGTATGGCGCTGGAGGACCCTTTGCGCGCGAAGAGACACGATGACATCATGACGTGCAGCTGGCAGTACGTTCGACTCGGATCTCAGTGCATTTCAAAGAATATGAGCAGGTTCACTGGGGAAACAGGGAGAAAGTACTGATATTCGGTTATTTAGGATGTGGAACGGGTTTCACGGCATACGTCACAAAAGACCTGCTTTGAGGAGACCGCCGGAGTTGCTGTGCTGCAGCGCTGTAGGGCATCAAGATGCAGTCGCAGGCATTGCCCAGGTGGTAGTGCTGAGCACAGCGCCGCTGCTGTGACGCGGCTCTGCTTCCGCGAAATCAGGGCCGTGACGCAAAATCGCCATCTTCAACTCGTCTGTTTACATCCAATCCTTTCGATTGCGGAGACGCTGCGTCTGCGGAGCACTCCTCGCGCCATTCCAAGCCTCACTGGCTGGTCGAGCGCCGCCGCTGCTTCTTCAACCGCTCCAGGTAACTCGTGCTCATGAGGAAATGCTGGTAAGTGGGCGGCGAGCTGAACGCGCAGACCTGGACGCCAGCATTGTTGACAACAAGAACAGCGTCAGCGGTCGAAATCCAGACAGCTCTTCTACCTTCTACTTCGTCGTACCTGCAACTGCACAGCGTCATCACCTGTCTGCTCCTCCACTACAACAGGTCGCTCACCGAAATCCGCTACGATGTCAGCGAGGTCCGCCGACATCCAGCTCCGCGGCCCGGACGGAGAGCTGACGCGCGAGCTCGGCGATCGTCGAGGATCCGGTGATGCTGTTCTTGGGCTCGATGCACTGCTGTCCACTGCAGCTGGTGAAGGCGAGTTCTCACCCTGGTATCAACAACACGTATGGGATCCGTATGCAGCGCAGTCCGAATCAAGGCAACAGCGTACCGATCCAAGGTGCAGCAGCTTGCGCAGTTGGTCACGACGAGCTCGGTGCGTGTCGGCCGCAGTGACGAGGCAGAGCTGGTTTGGCGCACTAACAGAGCCAATCACGGGTTAGCCATCCATCACGGACACTACAAAGAGAGGCTTGCCCGCGACATCTATGCAGATGAAGCGCTTGGTTTGGACGGATACGTACTCGAGCGCCGATTCCGCTGCGCTTGTACTTGGTACCACCGGTATCCGCTTCTGTCTGTGAACTTGTCAGCGCTGATACAGGTACACCATGATTTGGTAGTGTCACTCCTCACCTGGCAAACTCCCGACCGTAGTTCTCACGCTGCACCACGCGCAGCAGCATATTCGGCGACCGGCGCTTGAAAGTCGACGGAATAGTGTACGCCCCAGGCCCGGCAAGCGAATGCATGCGCTGCAAGTAACTGTGCCGCTCATCGTGCGCTACCAGCAGTTCGTGCAGCAGCACCGAGCCTGTTCTCTCTGCAGCCATTTTATCTATGTAGCTAAGGCTCTACACTAAGGCTCTACACTAACGGCACGGTTAGTGGTAAGGACGACGTAACGTTATCAGATCAGAGCCGTGAGGAAGTGCTGGTGATCCACTAAATAATGACATCTTATCTTTGTGTAATCACCTGGTTAATCATAGCAAAGTGCTCCTTGTCTCCTAGTTTTAGGCTTCCACGGATATGGCACGACGCAGTGAGGCCTTGATAGTGTTGTATTTGGTGCCAGTCGAAACCTTGATGTACTCTTTGCCGTCGTCAAGCACCACCGTGATCCACTCCGGCACTAACGACTCAAGCAGATATAACTGCTCCTCGACTTTACCCTTGATCGGAGCCCTCACCGCAAGTCTGCGCACCACTTCAGCCTTGGGAAAGACGGACTTCTTCGTGACAATCACTAACGACTGCAGTTGGTCGCTAAGGTGGGGCAGCGTCGACAACATCCGCCTCCTCAGCACCTTAGCAGTATTCTCCGCTACATCCTTGCGGCCTACCTCTTGCTTGCGAACCTTGTTGATGAGCCACTCCGGCAGGGATTTTAAATCTTGTGGCACGGGCTTCGCCAGTGCCTCCTCCAGCTTCTCCTTTGTCTCGTTGTCAGTCTGTTCCTTGTTATCCTCCTTCTCCAACAACACCGTTGGGCTCTCTTCGTTCGCTATTTCCGCTGGCACTTTAGGCAACGGAGCCTTCTCGATCTCAATGAGTTTCAGAGCATCTTTCAGCTCATCGTCTGTCATGTCTGGGAACTCTTTTTTGATAATATTCACATTAGACTCCAAGTAGGCGTTCACCTTTCTGAAAAAAAGCGTAATGCGAGCTTCAAGGCTACTGCAATCCTCGTTGGGATGCGGTAACTGTTGTTTGCGCAGTGTGAGCACTGGTGGTTGTTGCTTTAGTCGTTGGCGCTGTGCCTGGAGTGAGTCCCCACCTTCTTCCCGTGCTTCACGGCGCGCAGTGCGCGTGTTCTTCTTCCACTCAAGTGCGTAGGCGCCTGGCAGCAGGTGCAGAATCTGCTGTAAGTGCGCAGGCGTGAAGCTGAGCTGACACGAGCTCTCCACAGAACGCTTGACGGCTGCGAAATCGGGTGTGTGTTGATAGAGCGTCAAGGCTCCGAGACCAAACTCCAGCGCCGAGAAGAGACGAACGAGGACACGCAGCGAAGGCGGAGCGTGCTTGTCAAGACGACGAGTGGATCGCCGAGACTGCGACGGCGCATCCGGAGCATTATCCTCAGTCATTTTTGCTGCCAGTGGTACAATTTGATGTAATTTGACAGCCAAAATGTATAGGCAAGCTATTTTGGTCTATTTTTGGACCAAAAAAGAAGGAATCAAGGTGCCTGCTGTGGTGTGACTTATCAATAACAAAGACTCGAGCATGATCGGAAAGCAGCGTGTCGGTTTGGGCGAGAGGTGTCTGCAACCACTCCAACCAAGAAGGAACATCCGAGGTTTTGACCAAAAGAGCGTCCTCGAGGGGACTCGAACCCCCAATCCCCGCCTTCGGAGGGCGATGCCTTATCCATTAGGCCACGCGGACACACTGAAGGATTTGCACGATGGCAATCTTGTGAATCCTCGATGCCTTTGCTGACGTTTCGCTAAACAGTGATGGCTGTTTGAACTGAGATTTCAGTTGGAGATAGCTATTGTCACAAGGCTGTCTTGGTGTCCCAGCGAGTCGCATTTCGATCGCAGGCTTGGAGCGAAAACTGAGCTACTTCTGCCGAAATGACTGAAGACGGCAGTGACGGAGTCACACGGTCCTGTACACGTTTCTTGTGTGCAATCGAGAGCTCAGGAATACAAGCTCGGCGTCAACGGAAGAGTTCAGTGGTCGACCCTGCTTTTGGCTCAGACTTTGCCGTAATCGGGAAATCGGTTAAAGATGGTCAGCTTCAGCATTGCCATCGTCGTGCCCTTGTTGAATAAGTTGTTTGGAGCTCGTCGTTCGCTGGCTAAACAGCGACCACGCCGTCTGCTGCTTGGAGAAAGTAGAACATGCACGACAACTCCATGGCCCTACCGCTCCGTTGCTTGCATGCATGCGATAGAGCGAGCCAAGTCGGAAGGTTTTTGCACAGATGTAGACGGGGCATTTCTATTATCCGGCTTCTCATTTGCAAGTTGCATTCCGACACAGTTTTTATCCACATCACGTATACTTCAACGTATAGTAGCCGAAATAACATACATTATTCAAGTTAAATTTGTTTGTCTTTTAAATCGCAGATTCTCGAGACCAAATTACACTACAACAAACTATAGCGAGCCATGCCACGTATACCTAACATTACAGCTGCACTCTGTTTCCCACGCCAGCAACAAGCGAGCGACGAGCACGTCAGCTCAGCACAAGAAGACAGTCGGAAGCTCTATCTGTAGGACGAACGCACACTCGGAGACTCTGCAGCAATGGGCACGCGGCCCGTGAGCGAAGACGGAGGCGGCGCGAGCAACAAGGCGAATTCGCCCTCCAGCTCCAGCTCGACCTCCAACCCTGCAGGGCCCAGCACCGGCTCGGCTGTCCATTTGCAGCGCCTTAATAGCAACCAGAGCGCCTCCAAACCCGCACACCGTCGGCCCGAGAGCGAATCGCACCTCCATTCGTCGGCCTCCATGAGCTCGGGCCGCGTCTCCAGCGCGCGTGTGGGCGGTCGTCGACGCGCCGAGACGGACAACCAGATGCGCTCGTCGCTGCCTCCGATGCTCTCGAGCGACGTGGTGCTGGATCGTCGACTGCTGCAGAAGTACGAGCAGGTGAACCAGGAGATTGAGCGCGTCGTGCGTGCATCTCAGATGGACCAGCACTTCACAGTTATGGGGGACGTCACAAGTGCCAATCAGGTCAAGAATGAGCTGCGTCAGGCTAAGAAGAGCTCGGCGCAGATGATCCACGCGCAGAAGGAACTGCTAGACAAGATGGAGAAGCAGGAGCGCGGCGGATTTCGACGCGTCTTCACAATTAACAAGGCAGCCAAGATGGCCAAGTTGCGTTCCAAATTGTGCGAGAAACTCAGCGAGTCGGTGCTCATGGACGAGGAGCTATTGAGACTTGAACGACAGAGTACGGCCATGTCGGCCACGACGCTGGGCAAGATCACGCAGAATGGCACGGCAGTTGTGAATGTCAGCAACGTGCATGGAGCAGGAGGCAACAGTTTCGCCAATACAAACAATTTCAGTAGCAGCTTTGCGAATACGGGCAACAGCGGCTACAGTATGAGTGTGGCTGGACTAAGCAGCTTGGACGAAGCGCGGGACATCAGTGGTAGCGAGAGCAGTGGACCTGTGCCAACTATGAGGATGAGTTCAGGTTGGGAAGACGCACAGGAAGAACTGCTTATGCTCGAGAGAGAGAAGGAGGATATCCTCAACAATTTGTTCCAGGCAGTGGATATGCCGGCTGTGCTGGATCTGCACGCTCGTATTGCAAGTTTTTCTAGCGAGATCAAGGCTGTGGCAAGTGTAAAGAAACAGGCTGATCGTGTTGAGGAGTTGTACCGCAAGGCACTGCATCTGCTACGTGTGGCGCTGGCTGCCGTTGTGGCGCCGAACTACTCTGGCAGTATTCGTGAATTTGCTGTCAGCTCGTATCCGCTTGCCGTGGAAGCAGGACATCTCATTGAGCAAGCCTGTCACGTTATCCAGCCGGAAGCTCGGCGCAAGTACGACACGTTCGCATCCAAGTTGACTCATGTGAGACCACCCAAGTTCCCGCAGCCCGTGTCGGACTTTGCTCGGCGCTCGCGAACACATTACGACCCGCACAGCGCGCTCTCGATCGAAGGGATGCGCAACCTGCACGCGGCGGAGAATGTCCTCATTTTGTTGCAGCGACTGGTGATTCAGAAGTTGGAGGGCATCGAAAAGTGGCAGGCGAAGCTTACAAAGGACCAGGACGCTGCTGAAAACGCCCACGCGCAGATGGAGACAAGACTGCAGGAGCAAGTGGCTGTGCTCGCGCGTTCCGTGTCGGTTTGAGTGGCGGCGCTGCCGTTTGTAGCCTATCTGTGAAGACATGGTGCATGTGCTTTTGGCTGTTGATATACATAGCGGATCGGGGCGGGTAGTGGAGAGCAAGAGGAACGAAGTGAGAGGACAGAGAAGGTCAGCCTTCTGAGGACATTTTCGATGGCAGAAAGTGAGGCGTCGAGGTCACGAGCTCGTTTAGCGAAAGGCTATCACGAGTCCCCACCTCCGCATAAGTCAACTAGCAGTGCGTGCACTCGAGATTGCCTTTTAATTTATAGAAAGGAGAAGCTATGACTACAATAACTAGTGAATACATGTCCTGTGGTGCTCAGCGAATTTCGCTCGTCACGGGCTCTCCAATCTCTCTGGCTCATCGTCTGTGGAGGATCTGTCGGTAAGCGAGTTGGACTCTTTCTTTAGCATGAACGGGTGCTTCCACCTCCGCTGCGGGGGCGACGCATCTGTCATGCCGCGACACATGACGCAGTCGCATTGCTGGGTAACACCACGTACGGGGACATGTCGACGTACTTAAAGTAGTTCTGGAACTCTACAGTAGATATGACAGCATTAGCACTGCGCGCGTAACGCGTGTCCCCACGGTCGACGTACCAGCATAGTCGAGCTTCCAGCGGATGGAGCAGCAGCCACGCTCGCACATCCAGAGCTTGGTGTCGTCCTTGGGGCGACAGTTAGCGTAGCCGTTGGGTTTGTACGGTCGGCGAACAGGCTGGTGACAACGAGATTGTCCATGTCAACAGAGGCAGCAGCAGTTAGCAGAGTTTAAGGGACGTACCTGGTGTCCCCAAGCGTCGTAGTACTCGAGACTGCTGGTGTTGGCGCACGAGCTGTGGCAGGCCCCCATGGCGATAAAAAACTACCGAATCGATGTGCGTAGGAGTCGCCGAGTGGGAAAGTGATCCATCAGCAGCGCTTTGGCGGGCAGTTCGCGGTGTCGTTCGAAATTTCATTCGGACACACCAGCCTCCAAGCGATCTTTGCCCTTCGCAACTTTACAGCCGCCGTTGGCGAAAGTAACGGCTTTGAACCGGGTACGTGGTCAGCACTGCTGCTGCATGCGCTGCAGCAGGCTGAGCCCCATGTGATCACTAGCTCTAGCACGCTTCGC